>SKCR01031135.1:0-94613 GCA_019454045.1 Zanthoxylum bungeanum
TTTTTAGATCTGCGTAACTCTTCTGTCTATCTTGGGCTGTCTTCAACTTTGATCTGATCACTTCTATCTTATCAACAGTAATCTGAACAATCTCAGGACCTAAGAGTTTCCTCTCACCTGCTTCATCCCAACATATAGGAGTTCTACATTTCCTTCCATATAATGCCTCATAAGGTGCCATGCCCAAACTAGCATGGTAACTATTATTGTAAGCAAACTCCATCAAAGATAGATGTTCCTTGTTTCTCTTCCTTATCTGATAATCTAGCCCAACTTGTCATTCTCTTTCTGCAAACTCTGTTTTTCTAGCAAAATCTGCCATCTCTGTCAAACTATCCATAGGAAATAATCGGATCCTGGATCTCAATTATGCATTCAGACCATTAAGAAAATGATCCATCTTGCCCTGTTCATGGTCTTTCAAATGTGGAACAAACTGCACTAACTCATGGAATGCGGTGTCATACTGATCTACTGTGCGGCTACCCTGAGTCAACCTATAAAATTCCCTTCTCTTTTCATCCATAAAAGCAGAATTCATATAATTACTCATAAACTCCCTCTTGAACTTCTCCCAAGTTAACACATTAGTCTTTGAGAATTTACCTCTTACACTCTTCCACCATTTATCAGCTTGCTCAGTCAAAAGTTGATACACATGGTGGCATTTCTGTTCATCAGTTAATCTCATCAGTTCAAAAGCCTTCTCAACTCTATCCAAGAAATTCCCAGCTACAATGAGATCCTTCTTCCCATCAAACTCAACAGCTCCATATTCTTTCACTCTTTTAGCAATATTATCTTCATTAACTATAGGAGCTACCTGAGCTGGACCATGACCCCATGCTGGAGGGTAGAAATACGGATCAGGGTAAGCACCAGGAGGAACATTACTGCTAGGAAGATGATGAACTGGAGTACTATCTCCGAAAACCGAGGCTATGGAATCTTCTACAACAGGATTAGGGTTCCCTTCAAAGGGTTCCCCATCAAAAGAATTAACCTCCTCATCAACTGGAGGTGCCCTAGAAGGTTTGCCAACATTTGCTATCCTACGAGTACGAACTCGACCTGCACCTCGAACTCTGAGACGCGGAGGCATCTGAAAACACATGAGAGATGTCAACCGCTAAAAGACATAGAATAACTAATAAAGAAATTGAAGTGTCTACAGAATCTATGAACCCTGGGCTCTGATACCATTAAATGTCACACCCGTCCCCTGAGGTAGGGTAGGGGTGGGACGGAGACTAGAAACTGGCAGAGTTTCCCCTGTAATATGGACTAATCCTCCAAATACAAGGAAAAATCTAAACTGAAGATATCATCATAACATAGGATCTCCATAATTAGCATTGCCACATAGGGCGTGCGTGAACGCCACGCGCCGGTCAATGGAGATCCTATGTTATGAGATCCTATGTTATGATGATATTTTCAGTTTAGATTTTTCCTTGTATTGGAGGATTAGTCCATATTACAGGGGAAACTATGCCAGTTTCAGGTCTCCGTCTCACCCCTACCCTACCTAAGGGGACGGGTGTGACAATTAAATGGTATTAGAGCCCAGGGTTCATAGATTCTGTAGACACTTCCTTTTCTTTATTAGTTATTCTATGTCTTTTACCGGTTGACATCTCTCATGTGTTTTCAGATGCCTCCGCGTCTCAGAGTTCGAGGTGCAGGTCGAGTTCGTACTCGTAGGATAGCAAATGTTGGCCAACCTTCTAGGGCACCTCCAGTTGATGAGGAGGTTAATTCTTTTGATGGGGAACCCTTGAAGGGAACCCTAATCCTGTTGTAGAAGATTCCATAGCCTCGGTTTTCGGGAATAGTACCCCAGTTCATCATCCTCCTAGCAGTAATGTTCTTCCAGCCCCTGCAGCACCTCAGGGAAATATTCCAGCACCTCCTCCACCTCCTCCAGTAAATCAGGGTTATCCTATACCTCCTCCGGGTTACTACCCTCCACCTTATTATGCTCCTCCGCCAGCAGACGTTCCTCCTGGTGCTTACCCTTATCCGTATTACTACCCTCCAGCATGGGGTCATGGTCCAGCTCAGGTAGCTCCTATAGTTAATGAAGATAATATTGCTAAAGGAATGAAAGAAAGAGGAGTTGTTGATGGGAAGAAGGATCCCATTGTAGCTGGAAATTTCTTGGACAGGATTGAGAAGGCTTTTGAGTTGATGAGATTAACTGATGAACAGAAATGCCACCATGTGTATCAACTTTTGACTGAGCAAGCTGATAAATGGTGGAAGAGTGTAAGAGGTAAATTCTCAAAGACTAATGTGTTAACTTGGGAGAAGTTCAAGAGGGAGTTCATGAGTAATTATATGAATTCTGCTTTTATGGATGAAAAGAGAAGGAATTTTATAGGTTGACTCAGGGTAGCCGCACAGTAGATCAGTATGACACCGCATTCCATGAGTTAGTGCAGTTTGTTCCACATTTGAAAGACCATGAACAGGGCAAGATGGATCATTTTCTTAATGGTCTGAATGCAGAATTGAGATCCAGGATCCGATTATTTCCTATGGATAGTTTGACAGAGATGGCAGATTTTGCTAGAAAAGCAGAGTTTGTAGAAAGAGAATGGCAAATTGGGCTAGATTTTCAGTTAAGGAAGAGAAACAGGGAGCATCGATCCTTTGGAGAAGGCAATCAGAGTAAGAAATGGGGTGACTCAAGACCCAGTGGTAGCTATCAGATGAGTTCTGGACAGCCGCAGAAACAAAGTCGATCTACAGTTAGTCAGAGTTCAGTGAGAGCTCCACCTAGTGGGATTCCTAGTGGTCAGCAAGGCCAAGCTCAAGATAGAAGATTTCCACCATGTACTATTTGTGGGAAGAATCATCCTGGAGAGTGCAGATTGGGTACTAAAGGTTGCTTTCTGTGCGGAGAAGTGGGTCACTTGAAGAGAGATTGTCCTAATGTTAATGATAGCAGTAGACAGACTCAGAGGACAGCTGTCCCTCCAGCTCAGAATTTCAGAGGCAATTTTAGTCAGAGTGGGGTTCGTGGTCAGACTTCTGGAGCTCACACAGGTTCAGGTGCTCAGAATAGAGTTGCTCCAAGTGGTCAGACTTGCAGACCTAGAGCCCAAGGCAGAGTGTTTGCTATGACGCAGCAGGAAGCTTTAGCAGCACCAGAGGTTATCACAGGTATGGTGTCTATCTTTGGTCGAAATGCCCGAATACTTATTGATCCCGGTGCTACACATTCCTTTGTTTCAAAATCTTTTGCATTGCATGCCGATAGAGAAGGGAGTGAGCTAGATTGTGAGTTAGTTGTTGCTACCCCTGTCGGATATTCCTTTATTGCTAAGCAAGTTTACAGAGGATGTGTAATTCGTGTTGGTGAGCATGATTTGTTAGCAGATTTGATTTGTGTGGAGATACATGATTTTGATGTCATTGTGGGTATGGATTGGTTATCTTTTCATCGTGCAACAGTAAATTGTCATGAGAAGGTTGTGGATTTTGAGGGTCTGGATGGGCAAAGATTTTCCTTTATAGGGGAGAGAAGATTTGTTCCCTCCTATGTGATATCTGCAATACGAACTAGTAAGTTGTTGCGGAAAGGTTGTGATGCCTATTTAGCTTACATAGTAGATACCAGAATAGGTACATCAGAATTACATGAGATTTCGGTTGTGTGGGAATTTGCAGATGTATTTCCAGATGAACTACCTGGTTTACCACCGAATAGAGAAGTTGATTTCAGCATCGATGTAATTCCTGGTACAGCCCCTATATCCCTTGCTCCTTACAGGATGGCTCCTGTAGAGTTGAAGGAGTTGAAGATACAATTGCAAGAACTGCTAGATAAAGGCTTTATAAAGCCTAGTTTTTCACCATGGGGTGCACCAGTGTTATTCGTGAAGAAGAAAGATGGTTCCATGAGATTATGTATCGATTATCGGCAATTGAATAAGGTTACCATTCGTAACAAATATCCTTTGCCTCGGATTGATGATCTTTTCGATCAATTACGGGGAGCCAAGGTATTCTCTAAAATAGACTTGAGATCCGGGTATCATCAGCTAAAGGTGAAGGAAGCAGATATACCTAAGACGGCTTTTAGAACTTGATATGGACATTATGAGTTTTTAGTAATGCCATTCGGGTTAACTAATGCACCAGCTGCTTTTATGGACTTGATGAATCGAGTGTTCAAACATTATTTGGATAAGTTTGTCATTGTGTTTATTGACGATATCTTAGTGTATTCTAGTAGCGAAGATGAGCATAAAGGACATCTAAGAATTGTTTTACAGACTTTGAGGGAGAAGAAGTTGTATGCCAAGTTTAGCAAGTGTGAGTTTTGGCTTGACAGAATTGTATTCTTAGGCCATGTCATTTCTGCAAATGGCATTTTAGTAGATCCCCATAAGGTAGAAGCAGTGGTTAATTGGGAACCGCCTACTAATGCGACTGAGATACGGAGTTTCTTGGGTTTAGCAGGCTACTACCGACGTTTTGTTCAGAGATTTTCTATCATTGCAGCACCATTGACGAAACTTTTGAAGAAGAATGCAAAATTTGAGTGGACTGAGGAGTGTCAACAAAGTTTTGATAAGCTTAAAGAGTGTTTGACAACTGCTCCAGTGCTTACACTTCCATCAAGCATTGGTGAATTTGTGGTGTATAGTGATGCCTCAAGGAAAGGTTTGGGTTGTGTGTTGTTGCAGCATGGGAAGGTGATATCTTATGCTTCTCGACAGCTTAGACCTCATGAATTGAATTATCCTACTCATGATTTGGAGTTAGTTGCAGTAGTGTTCGCACTGAAGATTTGGAGACATTATTTGTATGGAGAGAAATGTGAAATCTTCACGGATCATAAGAGTCTCAAGTATTTACTCACGCAGAAGGAGTTAAATATGAGACAGAGACGATGGATCGAGTTATTGAAAGATTATGATTGTACTATTGACTATCATCCGGGGAAGGCTAATGTAGTAGCAGATGCTCTTAGTTGGAAGTCATCGAGTATTCTAGCTCATATGGAAGTTCTAAAGTCAGACCTATTTTAGTAGAGAGAGTCAGGGAAGCTCAGACTCAGGATGCTCGTTTTATGAAAATCATCGATGAAGTGAAAAAGGAAGAGCGTTCAGATTTCTCGCTTAGAGATGACGATACATTATGTATGAAGATAGATTATGTGTACCTGAAGATGAGAGCTTGAAGAGAGAGATCATGGAAGAAGCCCATTGTTCTGCTTATTCTATGCATCCAGGCAGCACTAAGATGTATAGAACTCTCAAGGAGAATTATTGGTGGAAAGGCATGAAGAAGGAGATAGCCGAGTTTGTATCAAAGTGTTTATCGTGTCAGCAGATTAAAGCAGAACACCAGCATCCTGCAGGTACCTTGCAATCACTTCCTATTCCTGAGTGGAAGTGGGAACAAATCACTATGGACTTCGTGTCAGGACTGCCTCGTACGAAGAAAGGACATGATTCAGTATGGGTGATTGTTGACAGGTTGACTAAATCAGCTCATTTTCTACCTGTCAGAGTAGATTATTCTTTGAATAAGTTAGCAGAGCTCTATATTGATGAGATAGTGAGACTTCATGGAACTCCAGTGTCAATCGTATCAGACAGAGATCCAAGATTTACCTCCAGATTCTGGCCAAGTCTACAAGAGGCTTTGGGTACTAAAGTGAAGTTCAGTACTTCTTTTCATCCTCAGACAGATGGGCAGTCAGAGAGAACCATTCAGACTTTAGAAGATATGTTGAGAGCTTGTGTTATGGAATTTAAAGGTAGTTGGGATCAACATCTATCTTTGATGGAGTTTGCTTACAATAATAGTTACCATGCTAGTTTGGGCATGGCACCTTATGAGGCATTATATGGAAGGAAATGTAGAACTCCTATATGTTGGGATGAAGCAGGTGAGAGGAAACTCTTAGGTCCTGAGATTGTTCAGATTACTGTTGATAAGATAGAAGTGATCAGATCAAAGTTGAAGACAGCCCAAGATAGACAGAAGAGTTACGCAGATCTAAAAAGGAAGGACATCGAGTATCAGGTGGGAGATAAGGTATTTTTGAAGATTTCTCCTTGGAAGAGTGTCATGAGATTTGGCAAAAAGGGGAAGTTGAGTCCTCGGTTTATTGGGCCATACGAGATCGTGGAACGAATTGGACCAGTTGCCTACAGATTAGCATTGCCACAGGAATTGTCAAAGATTCACAATGTTTTCCACATGTCCATGTTGAGAAAGTACAGATCAGATCTCTCCCACATTTTGCAGGAGCAACCAGTTTAGTTGAGAGAAGACTTGACATATGCTGAAGAACCAGTGGGAATTCTAGCTAGAGAATTGAGACAGCTGAGAAGCAGGACGATTCCATTGGTAAAAGTCCTATGGGGTAAACACTCGAAAGCAGAAGCAACTTGGAGCGTGAGGAAGACATGAGGAATAAATATCCTCATTTGTTTCCACCCTCTGGTATGTGAATTTCGAGGACGAAATTCTTTTAAGGGGGAGAGAGTTGTAACACCCCAAATAAATTAAGGACTAAATTATTAAGTTTGTGGAAGTTGGAATTAAAATGCGGTTAAGATCAAGTTTAGGGTGGCAAACGAATTTTGCCATATAAGTATATATTTTGTACACACACACGCACACCCTAATTTCACTCAGCAGCCACCTCTTCCTTTAATAAAAAAAAATAGAAGAAAGAAAGATAAGAAAGACAGAAGCTGAGACGTGAGGGAGAGAGAGAAAAAGAAAGAGAAAAATAAGGAAAATAGAATTTTGGTCCCGATCCGGCCGATCCGTAGTTCAAACCCGACCGAGCCTTTAAGGAAAAGTGTAGATCTCTTCGAGAGGATCATTTTGGTGGTGGTTTCATCTCGGGAAACTTCCAATTTTTGTAGAGATCTCGGTAAGAAACTTTTTATGGTTTTTCTCGATTTCCCGTTGATCCGGAACTCCGATCGACGAACCGTCAGCGGCATTAGATCCGGGAGAGGGAGAGGAATGCACGGCCGTCGGATTTTTCTTCATCCGACCGGCGCGTGGCGTTCACGCACGCCCTATGTGGCGGCGCGTGAGGCCCACGCGCGGCTTGGGTGAACGGCGCGTGGCCACCACGCGCCGGACAGTGTCTCCGTGCCGACTTCCCGAGTCTCCTCCGCGAATTTCAGACCTTTCCGAGTAGTAACGGACCTCCGAATCTTAAATTTCGTTAGGATTTCGAGAACGACCGAATCACGTTTCTTTCATGTTCTATCACATTTTCTAGATTAGGATTATGTTCCTTATCGTAAATTCTTTTATCTCTATAGGTGATCGTGATACCGTAAGCAGGGACGGTCCTGCTGCATAGTTCCTTTCTCAGTAGTCAGCTCACCAGGTGCGTGGATAAGCCTGTAACATTGATGTTTTCAAAAGTAAATAGTATGTATGTTTTCTTAAATGAATTTTAAGGTAATGCATTAAATGATTTTATTTTTAGAAAGTTTATATTTTTGCTATAAGGTATGGATCGAATATTGATTATGTTGAAATCATGTGTTTGTGATATATGAGAAACTTGCATGATTTGAGATATATGAGCATGGATTTTGGAAATGATTTTTATGTTAGGATGCACCCCGTGTACTTATATGTGCCAGATTATTGCCGTGAGATAAGGTCTCATGTTGCCAGTTATTGCCGTGAGATAAGGTCTCATGTTGCCAGTTTGCTCCGGATGCCAGTTTTGCCGTGGGGAAGCCCCATGTTGCCAGCTTTGCCATATTGTCATGAGGTTGTGCATATAGATGAATAAACAGATTTATCATTACAGAGTATTTTTTAGCAGTATGAGCTTTATGAGAAATGAGATTTATGATTTGAGTTTTATGAGGAATGAGATTTACGATTTCAAGTAAATGTTTGAGATATCGATTTACAGCTTATGTATTTATTTATATTATGAAAGACTTGTTCGATCCACTTTGTTACTTGATTATCCACGGCACTAAGCTGTGATCCATTGCACTAAGCGTGAGCTTACCCCTTTCCTTAACATTTCAGGTTCAGCAGTTTAGTAGATCATCCTTTCCATCTGCTTTTTCATCATCATTTCCTGCCAGTAGAGAAAGGTTGTGCCAACAGTAGAGTGTCTTTATTATGTTTTGGGAGAATTTGTTTTTTTGGTTATAGGCATTGAGCCTTTAATTGATACTGAGGATATTGTGTTTCCTTCATGGATATTATGTTTGAGTTGGATCATAGAGATCCTATGTTATGATGATATTTTCAGTTTAGATTTTTCCTTGTATTTGGAGGATTAGTCCATATTACAGGGGAAACTCTGCCAGTTTCAGGTCTCCGTCTCACCCCTACCCTACCTAAGGGGACGGGTGTGGACAATATATATATATAATATATATATATATATATAATATATATATATATATTAAATAGTAACTTTAGGGCTTTCGGGTCGAGGTGTCTGCCTCAAACCGCTTTAGGACGCCTCGACTCGAGGCATGAGGCGGGCCTGTTGAAAACTCGGCCAGAGGTGACAAACTCAACGCGCCACGACCGTAAGGCGGCTGAAGCGGCGCCTCAGATGAAGTCTTCAAACTATGTTATCTAGGCGCTAGGCGACCATCCCGAGTAGTTGGAATATAGTGGAATTAGGCAGAGCTTCTCGGAAATTCATAGATCGATGACAAACAGTGGCTCAGATCGGCAAGTAGGTGGTGCCACCACCAATGGTGACAAGCGGACTATACGCTCTGGCAGCCATTGTTGTTAAAAAAGCTTTTTAAAACGTAAAATCGTGCGTTTTTACGATTGTAACATGCAAAAACTTGTTAAAAAGGAAAAACAAATCGTAAAATGGGTTTAAAATCGCTCAAAATCGCGATTTCAATGCTATAAAATCGTACAATTTTACGATAAATTGTACGATTTTACTAAAACTTACAAAACACAACTTTTTAGCTTTTTTAAATATACCTTTCCAAAAAGAAACCCCTAGAATTGGAATTTCCGACCCACCCACCCCCCCCCCCCCCCCCAAAGAAAAGTCAAAATAAGTTTTTAAACAAACCTTCAAAATTCTCAAAGTGCTATTCGCTCTCTCTCTATACACACACAGAGCAAAAACATGTTGGTAGACCACTAAACAATAATGGTTGTTGGGTATTTCACGCATCACATCTATGACCACCAAGCTCCTTGTGACCTAAATTGTTAGACTCGAGCACCGATGTTTGGTTTTCCGACCACCAATGGCCGGCGAGGTAAATCAAAAGTTCGTTGCCATATTCTTCCTCTTTTTTGGCTGTTAATAGTTGTAGTTTTCATTGCAAATGAAAGAAGAATTTAGTTGAAATAAAAAAGACGACGAAGAGAAATTGAAACAGTTGTACCTTCATTTTTCTTTTTTTGGAAAGAAGGAAAAAAAGAGAGAATTTGATGAAAGAATAGATGCAAATGGAATCAGTCACTTGTACCTTCAGCTCCACTCTCTAAGACGACGAAGAGAAATTGAAACAGTTAATACACGTTTTTTCATCCTTTGAAGAAAACAATTACGACCTTTTTCTCTTTATTTTTGGTTAAATTTATTTTAATATTTAATATATTACAAGGGCATTTTGGTCTTATCATACAAAACCTTAATAGAATTAGCTTATGTTATTGTTAAAGTGGAAAATGATACACTTTTATAAACTTAGGGTGGATTGACAAACGTTTTTCAAGTTTTTAAATAGTTTCGCACTTAAGTCTAACTTTGGGTAGAAAAAGTGACTTTGCCCATTTATATATTTGATAAAATTTTACATATCAAGATGGAAAAGCAACAAATGATTTTTATTAGTCCTCATTTTGTTTAATTTTGAATATTATTTGTTGTTAACTTGTTTTTTTACTTGGAGTTTTGATATTTTTGTTATTTTGTTAACTTATTTGACAACTTGTGGACTTGTTTGTTGATTCAAAACTCTTAAAACTTTATGTATGATCTTATTCCATGTTCTAAGTGTGATTACATCAAGTAGTTGGTAAAATCTTATGATTTTACGATACGGGTTTTTGGACCCTCCACCGATTGCAGGTAAAAAAGCGTTTTTAACAACCTTGCTGGCAGCAACCGCCAGAACCACCACCAACAGCCTGAGACTCCTAGATCCTGTTTTTAAGCCTAATTGACCCCAAATTTCTAAACCCCAAACCTAATTAACCTCAAATTGTCAAATGACTCAAATCCTAAACCTAATTGACCGTATTTGTTAAACCTAACCCTAATTAAAATCAATTAAAAAAATTTGAATGAAAAATAAAACCGCCTAACCTGTCCGTCTAGGCATCGCCTAGAAAGCCATGGCTTTAGGCGATCACTACCTTATGCCTAGTGCCTAGTGTTTTTTAGAACACAGACTGCGGAAAAGAAAATTATCACCAATTTCATAAATCGACAGCTTAATTAGTATAAAAAAGAGAGAGAGATAGATGTAGAAAATTCATTCGAAAGACAACGAAACGGAGCGCAATTATGAAACAAAGATTCCGACGAAACCCTAGCTAATAATAATGAGGAGCTACTCAGATCCGTAAACTGAGAATGAAAAATAACAAATCGAATGAATTATAATATGAACTACCTGAGACATAGCGGCTACGAGCGAAGGAGAAACGGCGATATGAGAGCTTTCGATTTCCGGTTCGAAGAGAGAGTGGCGAGGGAGGGCAAAAAAAAAAGATTTGATTATTAAGAGGCTAATCTGGTAATTAAAGCAAGTAACAGCCAACAGGCTAGAAAATGGCAGACTCAAACAGTCCAGCTGGATATAGTGGGGCCCACTTGATAGGGAACGGTGAGTATTTGATTATTTCTCCTTTATTTTCACAATTTTATCTTAATATTTATTAAGGACAGATGATATTCGTACTTACCATTCTACTCCCTGTTTTCCAGAACGACAGGTCAAATTACGTTTTGGGCTTAAACTTATTATCATGGTTTGACTTACCCACATTGTCAAACACCCCTTCAAACATTTCAACAAATTGAAAAGTCAGCAGCTGACACCGTCGTCCCCTTCAAACATTTCAAGAAATTGACATGTCGTCCCCTTCACTTCGTCCAGCATTTCTAGCACTTCGTCGTCGTGAGTTCACTTTTTCGACGGTAAGCTTTGTCCAACATTTCCTTGTTCAAAGATCATCTCGATTGATCATGAATATCGATGTGGTGTTCACTAATTGTAATCGGATCTCGAAGATTTTGATTTTTTTGGGGGGGTTATATCGCATTTTCACTCGATCTTTGAGTTTTCATCAGAATTGAAAATATCAACTGCGAATTTCGGCGTCGTTTTGAGGAAAGTTATCTGTTTTGCATCTGGCGGGCGAGCGAAGAAGATTCTGGAAGAATCCCCATTGCGTGGATTTGATTGGTTCGATCTTTCTTGAGAGCATTAGAAAAAAAAATGAGAGAGCTTTGCATTTGTACCTTTTCATAAATTTTTATTTCGCTTCTTTGAGTTGAGTTGAATATAGGCCCTATATTTTTAGCCTTTGATTATCATAGTGCTATTATTTTTGTGATTTTCACTTTGATATATTTTATTATTCATCGATCAGAACAAAAAAAAAATATGGATGTGTATTACAAGTTTAAGAGTGCAAAAGACTACTATTCAATCCCAATGGATGGTCCTTTTATATCAGTTGGTACTTTGAAAGAAAAAATATTTGAATCAAAGCATTTCGGCAGGGGTATCGACTTCGACCTCCTGGTCACTAATGCCCAATCTAACGAAGGTTGGTTTTTGTTATTTAGTGATAGACTTTTAGTAACTGGTTATTGATCTTCATATTTTGTGGAACAACTCTGGGTTCGATGAGGGAGACGAGACAGACGAGTGTTTAATTTTCTGTGTTGAGAGATGAGACAGACGAGCGTTTAATTTTCTGTGTTGAGAGATGAGACAGACGAGACGACGAAGTGCTGGAAATGCTGGACGAATTGAAGGGGATGACAGGTCAATTTGTTGAAATGTTTGAAGGGGACGACGATGTTAGTTGCTGAATTTTCAATTTGTTAAAATGTTTGAAGAGATGTTTGGCAATGTGGGCAAGTCAAACCATGATAATAAATTTATGCCCAAAACGCAAATTGACCTGTCGTTCTGGAAAACGGGAAGTATAATGATAAGTATAAATATCATTTCTCTTTATTAAATGATTTATTGATTTAGTAAATTGCGGGAAACATGAATGATATTAATATGGCTAGTTATAAGTGTGGCAATGGGTCGGGCTGGACCCGGACTTTGATAAGTCCTGTCCGAGCATGGTAAGTAAAATATTAGCTCGGGTCCAGGAAAAATCTGGCTCGAGCGTCTGCCGAGTCGGTCCGGGTCCGGATCCTGGCTTTATCCGGCCTGTGTTTTTTTTAAAAAAAATGTGATGATCAGGCAATATTTAAAACCTTTGGGCGTCGCGACGCGACTTGTTTTCCAGTATAATGTATATATATGAAATTTTTTTTGTTTAAGGTTGGGTCGGGCCCGAACTTAATATGCTGAGCCCGAGTCGAGCTTCTAATTCTAAGGTTTGGCACTATATTTTTTTATCCCGAGTCGGACCGGACCGGACCCGAGCTTTTCTGTCATCCTTAGCTTGTTGAGCATCTCCAAAGGCTCCAAGGAAGAACTGGACTTCGACGATTTATTCCCCAAACGGGAGAGAATTTTCATTCTGAAAAAAGGCTCTCGATATTTACTTAAAAATGATATTATTTTTAATTTAAAGAGTTATGTAAAAAAAAATATCCAACGATACTCCTACATATATAAAATGATTTATTATACATATAGTACAATGTCGATTGATTGATTTTTATGATAATATTAGTCATTATATAGGATATTTTTTCTTCATCTTAAGTCTAAGGAGTTGGGTCATTATAAACTTGAGGGCATCTCCAAGCCAAAATTACATTTTGGTGCAAGTTTTGCACTAAATTGATGTAATTTTTATGATAAATATTATTTTCATCTCCAGTCCACTCCAACAAATATTACACTAAAATTAAGGTTCTTCAAAATATTATATTTCTATTATTTTTTTTATAATTTTTCAACAATTAACATTTCACCCTTATTAATATAATATTATAGTAAAGATTTAAATTTAATTATTTTTATCAACAACTAACATTTCCACTATTAATTAATATAATAATAAATTAAAAAATTAAGTCAAACATTTCATTTATAAAAAAAGAATAACATACAAAATAAAAATACATATTAAATGAAATTTAAGGGTAAATAAGGAATTAAGGAGTTAATTCTTATTATATAAATATTTTAATATAATAAAACAATTAGAATAGTTAATATTATATAGGGTAAATTTATAATTATAAATTTAAAAAAAATTACAAAATACTAAATATATTTTGCAACGATGAACAGTGTTGCACCAAATTCATGTGACATTGTTCATCTTTGCATTTTGCAGCAGCCTAATGCTGCTCCAAATGCCACTCCATTGGAGCAGCATTTTGCGACTTGGTTGGAGATGACCTAAGTTTGATAAAGTATGGAGTGTCATTGGAGAGTAAGAGCATCTCCAATAAGACTATTTTTTTTCCAAAAAATGACATCACTTCTAATTTAGGAAGACATATATGAGGTTTTGTTCCGATAATCCTTATTCACATCTACTACATAATATATATTTATTACAAATTCGTATTTACTTATAGTTAGGATGAAAAAAATTAAAAATAATAATAATATTATTAAATTAATGAGTTAAAAATATTGGTTTGTGCGAATGACATTTTGACTTACTCATAAATATAGAGAGTGTGGTAGTCAAAAGTTGGTTTAGAAAAGGGTAGAACTATTTATACTCTAAAAAAATTGGATACTCTATTACTCTATATATTCATATGGTAAATTTAAAATTTTCATTTTTATTTTGTACACTCTTTAATAATTAAAAAATAAAATAAAATAAAAGAAGAAACATACTCAAACCATTTAAGAAACAAAGGGTCATTGTCGAAGCCATAGTTACCAACACAATCAAGGAATAGTCCAGTCAGTTTTCTTTCAAGTTTGTAAAAAACAGCAATAACTGCATCAACAACAAGTTCTTCAGCTGGACCAAGCAATTCATAATGCCAAGATTGCTTAGTTTTTTAGTGTTGATTCTGGGTTGTCGTTGTTGTATGAATAACACACAGACGTTTTGAAGCATATATATATATATATATATATTTAGATATTATCCGTGTATACGGCAATGTGTTATAGAATTTATCACATGATCTAAAATTACCATTATTAGAGATATTTTATTGTGATTCATTGATCACTCTTGAGTGTTTTGAGGAAAAACCGAAACATTTATATTACTCTCAAGAATAGAATACAATAAGTTTACAAAACTTATAAATGAAAAAAAAAAACCTCACACTCTCTCTTTACAACACACTCTTTGGAATGTAATTAAGCTCACTAGAAGGCATGTAATTATAGTACAAAGTTTGTACAATTCTTCAACAAGTGAACAATAACCCACCATTCACTCCACAAAGTTTGATGTTTGTTTCTCCAAAATTCAAAGCCACCTAAAGTTTGCATGACAACTTCTTCCTTGTGCATGGTAGTTGGCTGGATCATGTAAGGCAGCTGAAAACTGAAGCTTCATGGTAGCTTCCTCATGTAGGCCATGCATGCATAGCTGGACTTCATTACAATTCTCTCCCTCCAGCTGCATCCGAAACAATCATCATCTGACAGTTATCCCGGCTATGTCTCTGCACAACTCTGGCTTGTCTCGAGTAACTACTTTCGTTAACATGTCAGTTGGATTCTCATATGTATGGATCTCCACTAGTCTCAGCAGTTGTTGATCCATCACCTCGCGTATCCAGTGATAGCGAATATCAATGTGTTTCGTCTGACAATGATACATTGAGTTTTTGCTCAAGTCCAGAGCACTCTGACTGTCATAATGTATCTTGTATTTTGTCTGCTTGATCCATAACTCTTGGAAAAAATGCTTTAACCATAACATTTCTTTTCATGCCTCAGCTATAGTGATGTACTCAGCTTCTGTTGTAGATAATGCAATACACCTATGCAATATTGACTGCCATGACACAGCCCCCCCTGCAAAAGTGTAGATGAAACCTGATATAGATTTCCTACCATCAAGATCGCATGCCATATCTGAATCTGTATAGCCTTCCAAGATCGGATCAGCTCCCCCGTAACACAGACGAAACTTCGATGTACCCTTGAGATACCTGAGAATCCATTTGACTGCCTCTTAGTGTTGCTTTCCAGGGTTAGAGAGAAAACAGCTCACTACACCCACTGCGTGTGCAATATCTGGCCTGGTACATATCATTGCATACATTAGGCTCCTAACAGCTGAAGAATATGGTATTGTTGACATTTCCTCTATCTCTTTATTGGATGAGGGGCACGAAATCTTGCTCAGTTTGAAATGGTGCGCTAGCGGAACGCTGACTGGTTTGGCTTTCTGTATATCGAACCTCCTGATTATCCGTTCAATATACCTCTCCTGTGAAAGCCATAACTTCTTGTTCTGTCTGTCACGAACAATCTCCATTCTCAAAATCTGTTGAGCTGGTCATAAGTCTTTCATGTCAAAAAAATTGGAGAGTTCATTATTTAGCTGGCTGATCTTCGTTGCTTCTTTTCTAACAATCAACATGTCATCTATATATAGTAGAAGAGCAATGAAATTTCCATCTGGAAACCTCTGGATGTATACACACTGATCTGTTGTAGTTCTTTTGTAGCATTGACCCACCATGAATGAGTCAAACTTCTTGTACAACTGCCTCGGTGCTTGCTTGAGCCTGTACAAGCTCTTTTTCAGCTTGCAAACAAGGTTTTATTTTCCTGAAACCTTGAATCCTTCTGGCTACTCCATGAAGATTTCTTCATTCAGATCACCATGAAGAAATATTGTTTTGACATCCATCCGTTCAAGCTCCAAGTTCAAACTGGCTACCAATCATAGGATAACTCGGATTGAAGTTATTTTTACCATTGGTGAAAAAATCTCATTAAAGTCAATTCCTTTTTTTCTATAGGAATCATTTGACTACTAACCGAGCTTTGTGTTTCACCATTTTTCCGCTACCATCTTTCTTGAGCTTGAACACCCATTTGTTATTCAGTGCATTCATTCCATGTGGGAGCTTGACTATCTCATAAGTGTTGTTTTTCTGTAGATATTTCATTTCATCCTGCATTGCGTGCAGCCATTTGTCTTTATCTTTATGAGATACCGCTTCGTTGAAGGTTTCTGGCTCCCCCTTATCAGTAAGCAGAATGTATTCAGATCCTGGGTATCTGGATGATGGAATCCGACCTCGCTCAGATCTTCATACTGGAGGTTCACTGGTTCCTAGATGTTTGTTGTCATCCAGATCTGTGGATGATATTGTAGCCTCTTATGGAGCAGGTTGCAGCTCACTCTCCTCAACACAATCTTCCTCATCTGGTTCTGCTTCTGGCATGTCTTGCACCCCATCATCATATGTGGCCACTCGTGTTGGTGCTGAGGTTGTGTCTGAATTTACATCAGCTTTGTTGGCACTGGATTTAGAAGACATCTTGGGCTTTTCAATGTCTTCTATTGTCTGGTCTTCAAGAAACACTACATCTTTGCTTCTACTGACCTTCCTTTCCTTCGGGTCTCATAGCCTATATCCAAATTCCTCGTCTCAATAGCCTATGAAGATGCATGGAGTAGTCCTTGCATCGAGATTCTGTATGAGCTCATTGGATATGTGTGCAAAGGCTAAACATCGAATATTTTGAGGTGGGAATATGCGGGATTCTTACCAGACCACACTTTCTCCGGAATCTCAAAGTTCAACGTTACAGATGGTGATATGTTGATCAGGTAGCAGGCGGCACGAACATCTTCTCCCCAGAATGGCTTTGGTAGCTTAGCCATGTCGATCATGCTTCTGACTTTCTCCATAATGGTGTGGTTCATCCTTTCAGCGACACCATTGTGTTGTGGAGTGCGTGGAATAGTCCTTTCATATCGTATGTCGTGGCTTCCGCAGTTGGCATCGAACTCCCTGGAAGTGTATTCGCCTCCATTGTCTGTGCGAATGCACTTCAGTTTCTTCCCTGTTTCACGCTCGACCATGGCATGAAACAGTTTGAACTAGTCCAGGACTTGATCTTTTGATTTCAGAAAATATACCCATACTTTCCGAGAAGCATCGTAAATAAAAGTCAGAAAATATTTATTACCGCCTAGTGAATTTACCTCCAAGGGACCACAAACATCAGAGTACATCAGACTGAGTAACTCTGATTTTCTTGTAGAAGTGAAATTGAAATAGACTATGTGTTGCTTACCGAAAAGACAGTGATTTCAAGGATCCAAAGCAGCATTTTTGGAGACAGAGATTAGATCCTTCTTTGTCATGGTAGACAACCTCATTTCACTCATGTGACCAAGCCTCTGGTGCCACGGATTCTGATAAGCCTCCGGTTCAGCTACATTGAGGTTTTCTGCATAAATCTTCACATGAGTCTTGTATAAGGTTCCACAAATATGTCATCGGGCGATGACCATGGCACATTTTATCATTCTCCAAGTGCCATTGCTGAAGTGGCTAATATAACCTTGTTTGTCAATGGCTACTCCCGAGAGTAAGTTGATCCGAAGTTCTGGAACATGTCTTACCTCATTCAGGGTTATCGTATACCCTACATTTATCCGCAACTGTATTTCACCAATTCCCACTATCTGAGAAGAACTGATATTCCTCATCTTCACTGCTCCAAAGTCTCATGCTTTGTATGTTGTGAAGAAATTCATGTGAGGGATGACGTGGTAGGATGCTGCAGTATCTACCACCCACTCGACATCCTGAGTTGCGGTGTGGAGGCATGATTTTTCTTGGCCGGAGTATATAGCTACATCTCCTGTAACTACTAGTGTCTCCGCATCATTTTTCTTCGGCTGGTTATTGCCTTGTCCTTGCTTACGTTACAGTTTCTGGCAATTTTTCTTTAAGTGGCCTTCTATGCCACATTGAAAGCACTTGTATGTCTTTCTCCCGTCCTTGGATTTGCCTCTGCTTTTTCTCCTACCTCTCCTCCCACCTTGATTTTTCTCTTGTTGTCTTCCTCGATGCTCCGAGACAGGGGCTTATGTTTGATATGAGCCCACGTCTTTTCTTCTGGCTTCTTCATTTGACAGAGCGTCTTTTACCATGGGCATGGTAAGTTTGCCTTCTGGAGCTGAGTTGCTGAGAGTAACCACCAGAGTCTCCCAACTATCAGGAAGAGAACTGAGTAGCAAGAGGACTTGAACTTCATCTACCAGTTGTATGTCTACTGCATACAACTGGTTCACCAGGCTTTGGAACTCGTTGGTGTGTTCTGCAACGGAAGTTCCACTCTGTAGCTTCAGGTTCACCAAATGCCTCATGATTAAGGCTTTATTCCGAGCTGTTTTGGCCTAGAACATGTCTTCCAATTTCCTCCACATTTCATAAACATTTGTATCATGTGCTACGTGGTGGAAGACATTATGGTCAATCCACTGCATAATCTGACCCAGAGTTCTATTATTGAGTTTGTTCCAGTCATAGTCTTTAATAGATTCTGGTTTCACTCCCTTCATCTCGATGACATCAAACAGATCTTTGCAATGCAAAAAATCAATCATCTGAGGTCTCCAGAGGGAGTAATTAGTTACAGTCAGTTTAATCATTACACCAGAAGATGAATCTTCCATTCCATTTTAAGTTTTAAAGTTTAAAATGAAAATACAATAAAATCGGGGCTGAATTTCACAAATCGGAGGTCATCGTTGCGTCCGCAACGGTCGAAAATGGTGGAATAGACACTTCGTTGGTCTAAATCCGACTCAGTGGCTGATTTGTAAATTCCTAAAAACTTATGGGGTAAAATTGTAAATTTCAAGACTTTAGGGGGCTAAATGAAATTTATCAAGCTGCACACGTGGCAGATGACATGGCAGTGCTGACGTGGTAATGCTGACGTGGCCGCTGACGTGGCAAAGTGGGACCGGCTTGCTGACGTGGCTGACACGTGGCGGTTGACGTGGCTAGCTGACATGGCTAGTTGATTTGGTAGTTGGGCTGACATAGCTGCTTGCGTGGCATTAACGTGGCACCACATAATCGTCTTCAACCTCTGGACAACGCGTGGGCGCGTGTTGCAAGTGGAGCTGACTCGCCGACGCATGTGTTGGGAAGCGGCCGCGAGTGCGCAACGGAAAATTAAATAAATTAAATTATGATGCCGCTATCCCTTTACCCCAAGACCCATTTGTTTTTATTATTCTACAAGCCTAGGCATGTTATTATATATTATAAGCATAAAAACTAATAAAATATGCAAAGAACGTAAACTTAAACATCCTAACTATCATAAGAACTCTAATTAAAATAAAGAAAGAAAAAGACTTACTTGAACCGAAGACTCTTCCAGTCCTCCCTCCAATCTACAAGCTTTTCTCGAACTCAGCAAGCTCTTCCACGTTCCAAAGAGCCACCCAAGTGTGTGGCCTCCAAAGATGCACACACCAAATGCAAAACTCAACGGCAAGACTACGCCTTGAGTGCACGGGTATTTTGCCCATTGGTGCTAGCCTAGGCAAATACCTCAAAATTTTTAACTTGAGGTTCCTCTAGTCAATTAGACTTAAAGATCCTCAAAAACAGTGGCTTACTCTTAAACTTTAGAGTTGCTCACTTATATAAACCCAAGATATGAAAGGTTTGGTGCAAAAATTTGTAAAGAATTCATTGGGTTTATATAGGTGCTCCAAAGACAACAAAATTAATTAAGAATCAGATGTGGGATAAAAGCTAATTTAATCTTAGCCATTGGATCTTAATTTAGTGGTTTAATGAGATTATAAAACCCTAATAAGAGTTTGGGCCGAATTGGAATTCAAAACAAATAACAAATTAAATTTTTTTACTATTCACGTTTGTTTATTTATTTATTCATTCCAATTCCCAAAGTGCCATTATCATCATTCATCAATCTCTAAGCCACTATGGAACCTCATAAATGATCTGTTCAATAACTAAACACATTGAACCATTTTTGAACAATTCCTACAGCAATCATATATGCTGTTAAATTTGTATTGTGCACTGTTAACCACTGATTTCGACTTTGTTGTGTGTGACCTTTTGGGTTCCCCTCAAGTTGGACATGAAATGAATCGTGATAATCTAATCGAACATAAATTATCCTCTGATCAGATGGTCATTCGATTTCAATGACCAAGTGTAGGCATTGCATTTTTGCATATCAGCCCGATGATGAGTCTCGTATGGAGACACTACCTCTTTAGTTGTGAAAGCCGCGGAAACGGACGTTGGAAGGGTAAAGTTGGAAAATGGAATTTTTGTCAGATTTACCTCGTTGTTTGGCTTCGGGTTGCTTGTTGGACCTCTGTTTTAAAACACACCAAACCCATTAAAACACATCTCACAAATTAAATAATTAAAATATTTAAAACACATCTCACAAATTAAATAATTAAAACCAATTAAAATTAAACTTAAATTAAATTAAATCACATTCACCAATTAAATTGAACTTGAAATTAAATTAAATTAAATTCCTAATTTAAATAAAACACATTCCTAAATTAAATTAAATCACCTTCCTAAATTAAATAAATCATATCCTTAACTAAAAAGAATAAATCAAATCACTTCCCTTAATTAAAAGATTTTCCCTATCTCATTTTAATTAAAAGATATCCCCAATTAACACACAAATCCTTCTCCTACCCAAACAAGGTAAAACCCCCTCCATTGGCCTATAAAAAGAACCATTCACCCATCTTTCTAAACCCTGGCTGGCTCATTATCACAAAATCAACCCTAATATTCCAAACCCTTTCACTCACGAACTCTCTCATCACACGCCCAGCCTCCACAAATTCACGCCACAAGCGCATCACCTAGCCTCCACAAATTCACGCCACAAGGGCATCACCTAGCCTCCACGCCTTCACAACACAAGCGCATCACCAGCCTATTAACGCACAAATTGCACACTCATTCTCACTCACAAACTACACACACGGAACCCACACTGCCTTCACGTCAACAAACCCTTCGCCCCTCGTGAGCAGCCCCCACTCAGCACACACTCACGTTGCACCCTCCATCAGCGCCAAATAG
Source organism: Zanthoxylum bungeanum (assembly GCA_019454045.1). Lineage (NCBI taxonomy): Eukaryota > Viridiplantae > Streptophyta > Magnoliopsida > Sapindales > Rutaceae > Zanthoxylum > Zanthoxylum bungeanum. The sequence goes on from SKCR01031135.1 coordinate 21,233, forward strand.
CCACAAATCAGCCCCCTTGCTTCACGCCCCTCACTGCCTACAAATCAGCTTCACGTAACACACATTGACACCACCTTTTGGCACATATTCAACGCACATAAACCATTCACATGAAACAGCAACCCCTCCACTAGGTTAGACACTCACGCAGCAACCAACAAACCACTCACTGCCTGCTACAAATTGCCTTCATCACGCTATTGCCCCCCTTCACAAAGCCACTACCCCTCAACGCCTAGCCTGCCTTCACCTTGCCCTCACATAGCCTCCACTTAGCCCGCTCAGATTCACGCCCTTACTGCCACCTGCCAACCTCAACAGCCCCCACGCATCAACAACTAACCTTCACGCTAATAGCCTAAAACAGCCATCTCGCCAATTACAGAGCCTCACGCCTATAAACCACTCGCAGCCCTCTCGCCAACTACACAAGTCTTCACGCCTCAACCCAAAAACCAGCCCAGTTCAGCCGCAAATCAGTCCCGAAACTAACCCAAGACAGTCCACTTCACTGCCACCTCCACTGCCGCATTTTACCCCACAATTCTGTCAAGTTTTTCAAGCCAATTTAACCCCCAAAACAGTCCAGAAAACACCCTAAAACTGCACTAAAAAACTGCACAAAACCCCCCTAAAAAATCACCAAAAACCGCAACCAATACCCCTCCAAAAACGCCCAAAACAGTCCCCTAAACAACCAAAACAGTGACCTGAAATACAGCAGTAAAACAGCAGCAAAACGGGGTAAAAATAACAGCCCAAACAGCAAAACAGCGAGGAAAGACGTTGAGTTGGTGAACCGAAAGAGTTGCGGATCATTCACCCTTCCAACGGACGTGTAACGCCCTTTCTTGAGACGACAAAAGAGGTTAGACCTGAGGGCACCCTATTATTTATTATCTTTCGTTTCTTTTATTTATTTTGATATATGATTGCATGAGAGTCGTTTGAAGCATGATGTGATTGTTGGATGAGCGAGATATGTGTTCCCTTTTGTGGTATATCGGATGGAAACCCGGACGTAAATTCCATAGCCGATTCCGAATGGACGGTAGTATGGTCTGCACTCGGGATACAATGCCACGTACCACTTAAGATACACGTATCTCGTCTCATCCTAATTTGTATTTGAGCATGTTATAGTCTTTAGGTTATATGTTTATTATTTAAAGCATGGTTTAATTTAGTTTGTTATTTATTTGTTAAAGCATGTTTAGGTTGTTCATTATGCATGTTCTTGGTTTATGATGCGTTTGGGTAATGATTTATACATGTTGGTTTAATGGCTCAATAGGCTTGTTGTGTTACATTGCGTGAAATTATTTGGATGAAAGCATGTTAGATCTAAGTACCCTTGAGCATGAATGATGAATAGATTCGGTTAGTTTATTGCACAAATTATATCGTCACAAGTGACATAAGTAAGGGACCATTTCGAACCCAACGATTTGAGGTCTTCCTTTGCGAGGGGTGAGTGCGGCCTTAAATCTTTGTCCCGGTTCACACCGGGTGGCGACTCCATGTTATTTCGTACTTCCCAACTAGGTCGCGAGCCTAGAACAGCGTCGCTGATTTCTGTGTCCTACACCAAGGTTGACATCTAACAACATGCCAATACCCCAAAATGAGAATGAAATATATATATATATACCCATTCTGTATGCGATTTACATATGATACGGTCCATCGCCTCACTGTATCCCCACCGTTTGACCTAGGGTATGGAAAATGTCTACCCATATAGTCAAATGTGTGATGTTGATAGTGTCATGAATCGTGCTAACCCAAGAATCTCACATGATTCTTCCGCTGCGGCTACAATCTCAAGCACTGATCACACATATCAACCCGCGAATTGGAATACTACTCTTATAAGAAAATATTATCCGAGAGAGTGGCGATTCTCTGTTGTATCTTTACAAACTTCATGTGTTTCAACAAATGACCCAATCATACCCTTATGACCGGATGTTTTGAACCGGGGAAGGAGAATGTCAAAGTTATTTGATCCACACATAAGATTGTAAAGACCTCAAGTCTAAGGACTAGTCATACAATCGATACATGAAAGTTCTCACAGGCACATGGAATAAACACTCCATGTGAAAAATTTCGGCGGTCAATTCGATAGACACGAGCAACTCATGCATCTATGTGATACACCAAGCGGACGGATCTCTGCTAGTAGCCTATGAGATCGGCTACCCCACTTAAGGGCTTATCATATCATCATGCTAGTCTCTCCGCTTTGTGAACGCCCAGATTATTCACAAAACTATGACTAGGAACGTTTAAGAGTAATGATTCTCATAAGGCGTGGAAGCCATCATCTTATTACTCCAAGAGCTTTATTACAGTGTTTGATGATTCATATAAGTTATGTAAGACACATATAATAAAGATTTTCATTTTATTAATTAATGAAAATATTACAAATACATGTACATATAGCCCATCCACAAGTTGGGTATAGGGCATATCTCTAACATCTCCCACTTGCACTATAGCTAACTAGTATGAATCTGGACATCATACTCTCGAGTGTGCCTATCATGCTTTTGTTGAGTCAGCCCTTTAGTCATAGAATCTGCAAGATTATCTTCTGTGGGCATTTTCTCTATAATAACTTCTTTTCTCTCAACAATTTCCCTGATTAGATGAAATCGCCTGAGTACATGCTTGGATTTCTGGTGGGACCTTGGTGTAGGACACAGAAGTGGACGACGATGTCCCGGGCTCGCGGCCCGGTCGGGAGACGGAGTAGCCCACGTGGGACTAAACCGGAGAAATAAAATGGAGTCGCCACCCAGTGTGAACTGGGAAATGATTTAAGACCGCACTCACCTCTCGCAATGGAAGACCTCAAACGTTGGGTTCGGAATGGTCCCTTGCTTATGCCTTTTATAATGAAAGGATTTAAGCGATAATATAACCAAGTCTACGCAACATACATACGCAAGAATAACTTACATCTAAATTTGCATGCAACCTATATATAAGTTTGCATGCATAAAAGTAAGTGAAATAAAGGCAAGCACACAATCTCATGAACACATTAAATAGATAAATGCGGAAATATAAATAAATGATAATTGTCTAAGCGTAAATAATGAAATGATATGATTAATCATATAGTGCAAAAGAAATGATCAAAGAAGGAAACATGCATGAAATGTGACGAAAAGAAGTCTGTGCATTGTATGTGCGTTCGTGTAGCGTTTGAAACGCGTTCGAACGGTAGACAGAATGTTCGCGTTCGTATAGCGTTCGGAAACGCGTTTGAACGGGACAAGAACTGATGCATGATAAAACACAATACGTGCGCGTTCGAGTAGCGTTCTGAACATATTCGAACGTAAATGAAACAGAATGTCCGCGTTCGTATAGCGTTCGGAAACGCGTTCGAACGGGATAAGACCTGATGCATGATAAAAAAAAATTAGATACGCGTTCGAGTAGCGTTCGTAAATGTGTTCGAACAGAATGAGGCAGAATGCATACGTTCGTGTAGCGTTCGAAAACGCGTTCGAACGAGATTACCAAAATAGCATTTGAAATGACACAAACACATGCATGGATAAACAAATATAATGTAGGACCTCGTATGCCCGATTGGACATATTTCACATTCAATCGAGTGTACTTCGTCCGGCGCGGCAAAACATTGTGGTAAAGGTAGCCTTTAGGCATTTCCCTCGAATGTAGGACCTTTAACCATGCGCATTAGATTACAATGCATGAATAAACAAAGAGATAATATGCGAAAAATAAATAACGGAATAATAAAAGGCGCGACAAAATATCGTGGTAAAGGTAGCCTTTTAGACTTTTTCTCAATAGAGGACCTTTAAACCAACATAATTAGCCCATGCGCATCAGGTAACAATGCATAAGAGATAAATAAAGCAATAATATGGGACCTTGTATGCCTGATTGAACATATTTCACATTCAATCGAGTATACCTCGTCCGGCGCGGTAAAACATCGTGGCAAATGTAGCATTTAGGCATTTCCCTCGAATAGATGACCTTTAATCCACCATAGTTAGTCCATACGCATTAGATTAACAACACAGAAAAAACACATAGAAAGTAGATAGCGGAACAATGAACACAAAAATGCCTAAGACATGATAAAGGAATCTGTCCAGAATGCTTGTGTTCGTGTAGCGTTCGGAAACGCGTTCGAACGGGGGCGAGGCAAAATGTGTGCGTTCAAGTAGCATTCGGGAACGCGTTCGAATGGGATGGCGAAAGTGGCATCCATAATACAGTAAACACATGCGGGAATGTTTCCCCAAGCGGTATGTGGAGTTGTATCCCAAGTACATACCACACTACCATCTATTCGGATTCAGCTAAGGAATTTATGTCTGAGTTTCCATATGATATACTATGAGAGGCAACATTCAAGCGTTAACACAATGCAATCATAAAAATGGACATGAAGTATGATAATGCATATAACAACACATAAACAAAGAAAGAAACATGCGGAATGATAAAAAGCTAATAATATGAAATAAATGTGCGATAAATAGATAAAAGAGCGTTAAAGAAAGATGTGACCAATAATTTGGTCATCTTTGATATAGGACCTCGCACACCCGGTTGGACATATTTCATGTCCAACCGAGCATGCCGCATCCAAACTACAAAATAAAAAAGTAATAAAATGTGTCATCAGGTCTTACATTTTAAGTCGCTCCTCGAAAGTGCGTCACGTCGTCGCCGGAGCCCGGAAGGGTTACTGCTCCGCAACTTTTCTGGTCCACTATTTTCCTTCGCCATTCCGCTGTTTTCTCTGCCACTTTCTTGGTCTTTCCTCGCTATTTTTAGCTGTTCATTTGCCGTTGTTTTTCCGTTGTCTTTGCTACTATTTGGTGGTTATTTTTTTAGGACTAGTTTTGATGATTTTATGACTGTTTTAGGGGTAGTTTTCCGGTGATGTATGGGACTATTTTGGAATGCAGTTTTCGGTAATGTATGGGCTTTTTTGGGTGTGATTTTTGGTGGTGGTGCAAGGGCTATTTTCGAGGTAATTTTCGGTGGTGCAAGGGTTGGTTCTTGTTGTTGTGTTTGCGTGAATGAGCTCTAGAGAGAGGAGTGAATGTCTAATAGAGGAGAGGGTTGGTTTAGGTATCCTTTTATAATGGTGAGCTAGGGCTTATTGGTTTTGGTGCATGGGTTAAAAAAAGGGAATTAAATCAAGTAAATATGGGGTGTATTTAATTTAATTATTTAAGGCAGTGATCTTGTGTATTTTTGGTGGGGGAATATCTTTAAATTGATAGGTGATTTATTTAGGTTGGTTTTAAATTGATTTGTTTTATTTAATTTAGGAAGTGGGATTTGATTTGATTTGATTTAGTTTGATTGGATTTAATTTGATTACGAAGGATATTATTTTGATTTAAATTGGATTTGATTTAATTTGTGACATGTATTTTAAGTGTTTTAATTATTTTTGGATTGGGCTTGGTGGTCTAAATGGGCTTTGGATGGGCTTGGGCGTGTGACTAGCAGTAAAACAAAATATCGATGGTCGTTCGAATGTTTAGTCGGACGCTACACCAACCCCGAACGCCCGCAATCTTTTCGCCGTTCGAACGTGTTTCCGAACGCGACACGAATGCACATGCAGTTAACATGTGAATCAAATCTGATGACGTACTTATCTTGAATTTCCCCTTCCGACGTCTGTTTCCCGCAACTTCCGCAACTTATCGGGTAGTGCCTCAAAGTGAGGCTCATCATCGGGCTTTCATGCAAAAATTCAAGTGTCTACAGTCGCCCCCACTTTGATGGGACTTGTGCAGTGTGTGACAGTGACAATCCTATCAAAGTCATGCATGCATTTATACTTACTTGGGTTGTCGGCTGTTGTACTTACCTGCTGCTTTGCGAGATGCTTCGAACTGAGTTGATGTAAGATGATGGTTCATTTCCGAACCGTAACTGATGTGAGATGATGGTTCATTTCCGAACCGTTACTGATGTGAGGTGGTTCATTTCCGAACCGTTACTGATGTGATGGTGGTCCATTTCCGAACCGTTACTGAGTTGAGATTGTGGTCCATTTCCGAACTGTTACTTGATGAGATGGTCCATTTCCGAACCATTACTGATGAGAGATGGTTCATTTCCGAACCGTTACTTGTTGAGATGGTGGTCCATTTCTGAACTGTTACTTGATGAGATGGTGGTCCATTTCCGAACCGTTACTGATGAGATGGTCCATTTCCAAACCGTTACTGATGAGAGATGGTTCATTTCCGAACCGTTACTTGTTGAGATGGTGGTCCATTTTCGAACCGTTATTTGATGAGATGGTCTATTTCCGAACCGTTACTAATGAGAGATGGTTCATTTCCGAACCGCTTCTGATTCGCTCGTCTTTACCGATTTTTCCTTTTTTCTTCGAAACTTGCGAACAAAAATACAAATTGCATGTATATGATATGTATGCATGAATGCATTCCCTATTTCGATGGGTAAGGCCTTCATTGTGCTTATTTGGCGCCTTTCGCCTATTAATGCATTTAGTCGCCCCCAGGCTTGCCTACAATTTTCTTCTGTCAATTCTATTATGCTTCTTACTTGCAATTGAAGTTCCCTCGGGGTTTTCACATGTACCAAGATTAGACGTATTTGTCGAATTAATATCAAATATATTGATGTCACGCATGTTATAATGCAAATTGAAAAGGTTCGAACAAGTAAGGAAACAATGTCTTTGTGACTAATAAATGCAGGATTCAAAATAAATGTCTTCGTCATCTGCAGCCTTGTCTTCTCGGTTTCTTGAGCATCAGATTTTTCCGACTGCAGCAGTTCCTCTTTCTATTCATTCTTCTCTTTATTACTGATCGAGAAATTTTTCCGGAATCCATCCCTTGCCCCATTTCATCTTTACTACTGCCACCCCATATCTCCATGTAAAAGGCTCGGTGGTCGATGGTTTGGAGGACAAGGCTTTCTAGTAGGCCGAAGCCAATCATGTAGGTGGGTGGTGGAACAAAGTGGTAATTGGGTAGAGGGTTTCTATGTGTATTGGGTTGTTCTTTTTCTGGATCGGGTATTTTATGGGCGTCAATGAGGTTTGGATCTCATGCCTAAGACGGGTGTAGTTGTCAGTTTCGTGGCCTTTCCTCTGATGGAAGTGACAACATAGGCTTAGTCAAGGTTGGGTGGCACATGGTTTGGAAGTGGTTTAGGCTCTAAGGGTTCTAGGAGTCTTGCATCTTTAGCTTTTCAAACACCTTTTAAAGAGGCTTACCAAGGTTGGAAAACCGCCTGTTTTTATGGCAGTGACCTCAGCAGTAGCGGGCATGGTCCCTGAAGGCCCCCCAATAGTCCTTTTATTCTGGCCATAGAACTTTATGTTCTCAGCTTCTTCCTCCTCATATTCATAACAGTCTCCCTCAACTGTCGAAAATCGCCAATCATATAGGTCATCCTCCTCAGCTTGTTATAAATATAAGGCTTGGTGCCCTTAATGATCATCTTGATTTGGTCATTCTCCGAGGGCCGAGTCTTCATTTTCAAGAGCTGGCTTCTCCAGCGATCTACATAATCCTTGAAGCTCTCATCCGGCTTCTGTTTGGTATTCTCCAAGTCATGGAGCGACAAGTCAATCTCCAAGTCTGTGACATACTGATTCAGAAAGGCTTCTGCTAATGCCCTCCAATCATCATTGACATTTCTCTTCAGGCCGTGATATCATACCACGGGCGCCCCCTCTAGTGACATCTCGAACATCTTCTGAACCTGACGCTTCGACAGACCCACTGAACTCATCACAAAAATATATTTTCGGAGATGGACCCTCGGATCCCTGTTCCCGTTGAACTTGGCTATGTCAGGCATCTTGAACTGAGAGGGCAGATGCTCCTCAAAAGTCATCGCATCGTAGTCTAACAAATCTTCATGTTTACCCTTCAGCTTACGGGTAACTGACTCTACCTGATCCCTGAGTTTCTACAATTCTGCCTGAGACCCGACTACCTTTCCGATAGCATACTCTTCCATGTCATCATCGAAAATAAGGATCTCATCACTACCTCATTCGGAGGCTCCTCACGCCTGACATTCTCATTGTTTTCTACTCCCCATGTACGGGGCACTGCCAGACTGGCCACAGCGGTGGCTAAAGCTTGCAACTGCTCTGTAATCTTAGTGATGTTGGTCTCTAATTGGTCCAAGCGGGAAACCTCATTATCTGACGCACTCATGTTTGTGTGGACAACAGAACCTGGGCGACGCTGTTCTAGGCTCGCGGCCTAGTTGGGGAGTACGAAATAACATGGAGTCGCCACCCGGTGTGAATCGGGACAAAGATTTAAGGCCGCACTCACCCCTCGCAAGGGAAGACCTCAAACCGTTGGGTTCAGAATGGTCCCTTACTTATGTCACTTGTAATGAAAGGATTTATGTAATAATTTAATCAAGTCTAAGTAACACTTATTTCCAATAGGATCATGCTTCTAAATTCACATGCATACCTAATCATGCTTGAGTACTATCTCATGAATACATCGAATGGATAAATCAGGAATACAAATAATATGATTGGCTACATAATGCAAAGGAGATCAACCAAGAGGCAATATGCATGAATATGATAAGACAGATTCAGTTCAGTGTGTGCGCATTCGTGAAGCGTTCGTAAACGCGTTCGAACGGTAAACAGAAGGTTCGCGTTCGTGTAGCATTTGATAACGCGTTCGAACAGGACCAGACCTGATGATACAAAATGCATGCGCGTTCGAGTAGCGTTTGATAACACGTTCGAACGATAAACAGAAGGTTCGCGTTCGAATTGTGTTCGATGACGCGTTCGAACAGGAACTGGCAGATTGCATACATTCATATGGTTTTAGATATCGCATTCAAACAGGATTACAACAACGACATATCATGCATAAAGATTAACATACTAAGGGCTAAATCATGCTAAATAAATAAATAACATGTTAACTACATCATGCTCAAATACAAGTTTGGATGAAACGAAATACATGTATCCCTCAAGTGGTACGTGGAGTTGTATCCCGAGTACATACCGCACTACCGTCCATTCGGATTCGGCTACGGAATTTACGTCCGGGTTTCCATCCGATATACCACAAAAGAGAACACGCATTCCGTTCATCTAGAGTTCACATCATGCCTCAACAAACGACTCTCATGCGATAATAAATAAAAGACAAATGAAAGATAATAAATACAAGGTGCCATCAGGTCTAACCTTTTATGTCGTCTCTCGGTAGTACGGTGTACGGTCGTCGGAAGGGTGGATGCTCCGCAACTCTTCCGGTTCAGTGGTTCACTGCTCTCGTTCGTTGTCTTACTGTTTTGGGTCGTCGTTCTCCATCTTTTGCTGCTGTTTTGACTCCAATTCGCTGCTGCTGCTACTGTTTTGCTGCTGTATTTTAGCTACTGTTTTTGGGATGTTTTGGCTACTATTTTGGGTGTGATTTTCGGTGATGTTATGGTGTGGTTCGGGGGCTGTTTTATGTGTGTGTTTAGGGCTGTTGTATGGGCTGTTTTAGGAGGTGTAGGGGCTGCTGTTTTCGGTTGTGGCGTGGGGGAGATGAAGGGGATTATTTCTGTTTTTCTTCTTGTTATTGCCGTGAGTGGCTAGGGCTCTTGGTGTGTTGTGATTTGTGTGAGTTGTGTGTATCTTATGTGTATGAGCCAGGGGAGGCTTTTCTTGTATGAATGAGCTAGGAGATTGGATGTCTTGGTTAGGGGTTGTTTATATAGAGAATGGCTAGGGCTACTCCTTGTCTCACAAGGAAGGGATTTTGGCATAAAATGGAGGATTTGATTTGGTGTTGGACAAGGAAAGCAATGGATTTGATTTGGTTTGGATTATGAAGGTTGAATATTTGATTGGCTTGGTTAGGAATACAATATTTTAAGTTATGAATAATATATATTTGATTGGGAATATAATTGGTTGATTGATTTTAATTAGGCATGACATCTTTTTAATTGGTATGTGATTTTTAGATTTGTTTTGATTTCACCATGTGTTAAATATGTGTTTTAAGTGGGCTTGGGCGTGTGGCCAAGGTTTGGGCGAATTGGGCTTAATGTGAGGCTAGCAGCAAAACCAGAATTACCGACACCGTTTGAACGCTTACTCGAACGCGGCACGAACGCCCGCAATCTGTTTGGAGTTCGAACGAATTAACGAACGTAGCACGAACGAAAACAGTGAACCTTGTTTATTCTGAATTTCCCCTTCCGACGTCTGTTTCTCGTGACTTCCGTGACTTAAAAGGTAGTGCCTCCAAATGAGACTCATCATAGGGACTAATATGCAAAAATGCAGTGCCTACAGTTTGCTAACCACTTTTTTACAAGTCTTCATTTTTTCTCTAACCCAACGGATATCTATTATGGCTGTTAAAACTGTGAGTTAGCATGATGCGTGTATGCGTGAGATATATAAGATGTATGTGTATGGGTGTCAAAACGAATAAACGAATCGAATTCGTGTCGAATACTAAACGAATCGAATCATAATATACTAAATTCGAATTCGATTCGTTTATTAAACGAATCCTGATATTAGGATTCGAATTCGATTCGTTTAATAAACGAATATTCGTATTCGATTCGTTTATTCGTTTACATAAATTTAAACGAATCGAATCGAATTCAATATTCGTTTAAGTATTTGTTTAATAAACGAATATTCGTATTCGATTCGTTTATTCGTTTACATAAATTTAAACGAATCGAATCGAATTCAATATTCGTTTAAGTATTCGTTTAATAAACGAATATTGAATTCGATTCGATTCGTTTACATAAACTTAAATAAAAAATATTAGCAAATTCATTATGATAGAATACAAATCCTTATATTTAGCTCTAAATTTTAAATTACATCAATTACATAATAATAATTAAAATCTTCAAAACATATTTTGACCGAGGAATTCTCGAACACGAGTTGACGGCAAACATCTTTATCATCGTGATTAGGATAAAAGATCCTGCAAAAAAAATATATAATATTGAGTTAATTTATTTTTAAAAACTTTTTTGAAAATTTTAGAGTTCAAATAATGAATTTTACCATCAAACTTCCACATAATCACTAGGATTATTGCCGCTCTCTGCTGATGGAACATTGTTAATGCTCATTTCCATAATATTTTCAGTAAGTTGATCCACGGTGAATGCACGATTTTCTGTAAATAAGTATAAATAATATATAAACAATATATTAAGTTAATGAACTTTTATAAACAATATATTAAACAATATATTAAGTTAAAGAACTTTTATAAATAATATATTAAACAATATATTAAGTTAACAAAATATAGCCTTACCCCCAAGACTACCCAGACAATATTTACAGGCCTGCTTCCCATTTTTTGTGCAACAATAACATGTCCACAAACTTTGCACAACGAAGTATATTTGGAAAGCACAAAGGACAGTTAGGGAACAAATATTTTTTTTTTAAATACATATGATTGTACATACATCATTTTAAAAGCAGAGATCATAAATACATATGATTGTAAGTGGAATTAATAAGACTAGAACTGCATACGTTAAATCAGAGATCAAATTCAAAGATCGAGTTCAAAGATATAATCAGTCTCCTTGAAAGATCATAAAATGCAAATCCAAAGCAATATCAACAACACTAAGATTTCAGTAAACATAGCATTTAGAAATCAAGAAAAATTTAGAAGTTATCACTTACCAATCTCTCCGAACATCCAATCTCTTGTGGTTATAATTGCTTCTACCGTATCCGGCTTTAGTAAACTTCGAAATTGATCGAGAACTCGACCACCGACACTAAAAGCTGACTCTGACGCAACAGTGGATATTGGAATGGTCAAGATATCACGAGCCATGGAAGCAAGGGTAGGATAACGAAATTCGTTTCCTTTCCAAAAATTTAGAATGTCCAATTCAACACTTCTATCAACTCGTGGTTCATCCAAATAAAGTTCCAATTCAGATTTTCGGACATATGAATCAAAATTCAAGCTTTGGAAGTCATCAAACTCCTATAAATTAAGTACAAATATGAATAATCAAAAGCTAAAAGAAGTACAAATAATAATAATAATAATAAGATGTGAATAATGAAGCCAAAACAAGTATAACTAATAAATTTACCTTAAAGATATCCAAGCTTTGGTTCAAATTGCTCAATGCATTTTCATTACGTTCTGAACTTGTACCAACATGATTAAAATGGGTCAAAGTAGATGAAAAGGAGGATGATGATACGGCCAACTGGTACTCATCAAATAAGGAAAATAATTTATTTTGAACATTTTTTAACTCCAGAGAATCTTCACCATATGCCTTTTTATAGGCAAACTCAGTGAATGACATCTTGTATCGAGGATCTAAGATGTTTGCTATTGCTAAAATGGTGCAAAAATCAAACCAATACTTCTGAAATTTTGTGATCATTTTCTTTGCCATACTTTTCATGTAATCATCTCCATCTGTCACTAATTGGTCTAAATTAACTTTTACTACAAACACCTTAGGAAAGTACAAATTTGAAGTAGGATACTTTGTCCCGGAGAAAATACATGTAATCTCATAAAACATAGACAAGAATTTTCCATTTTTCTCCACCCTTCTTCATAAGGACTCAATTGCAAATGACAAAAAGCAGCTTTATAATACACAACACCTTCAAGCATAAGAAAAGTCGAATTCCATCTTGTAGGAACATCTTGTCTTAACCATTTCTTCTCATCTAGAGATACTTGCTTAACACACTCCAAAAATTTTCTTTTCCTAGTTTGTGACCCTTTGACATATTTCACACTTTCACGAGCTTTTTCTATCTTTATCTCAATTTCTTTCAACCCATCATGAACAATCAAATTGAGAATATGAGCACAACATCGAATGTGAAAAAAATCTCCATCAGATATCAGAGCATTCCTTAATTTCAATTGACTCTTCAACATATGAACACAAACATCATTACTTGAAGCATTATCTACTGTCAATGAAAATATTTTTTTCTCAATACCCCAATGACATAACAATGACAATAATTTCTCAACCAAGGCAACCCCAGTGTGTGGAGTTGGCATTTCACAGAAATTCAACACTCTTTTATGTAAATTCCATTCTTTATCAATGAAATGTGCAGTCAGACACAAATAACCATTTGTAATAATAGAAGTCCACAAATCGGTAGTTAGACATATTCGACTAGGAATCTGGTCTAACATGCTTTTAATATTTACTTTTTCCCTATTATATATCTTTATCACATCGGCTCTTGCAGTGTTCCTAGAGATAAATGACACTTCATCACACAAATACTTCATCATTTTTCTAATGCCCTCATACTCAACAAATTGAAATGGCAAATCATGCATAATAATAGCAATAGATACTAACTCACGAAAAACATGGGCTTCAAACTTTGGAACACGAGTTAACATACTGCCATCACTATGATCTAACATCATCTGTCTAGGATCACGCATCTTTAATTTTAGACAAACTTCTAAATGCCTTTTTAAATTACCTGTGCTAGAAGAAGATACAGTTATGTATTCAATACCACACTTTCGACATCTCGATCTCGGCTTTTTGTGTGGAAAATGATCCCCTGGCAACTTGTAGAATAAATTCCAGACTTTCGAAGTTAATTTTCTTGATCGTGCTGCTCCTTTTCCTTTCAAATTTGGTTGTGGTTCGTTCACTGGTGGGGAATTTTTTTTCCATATCTTCTTCCATTCCAATGCTTGGAGAGTCTTCAACTGTATACACCATATCACTTTCGTTGCTCTCCATTTTTCTGTAAATTATATTAATAATCAAATCAAACACTATTTAATACGAATCTATAATAAAAATTAGTGTAAATCAGAGATCAATCTAACTGTGAACCCTCTCATAATGTTGAATAAGCTGTAAATATAATTAAAGGAATGAAACCATTTATTCCTCAACAGACTGACTGAGTAATAAATTAGTGTAGTCTTACCAAGTAATAAATTAAGTTTAGGACAGCAAATCGTTGGAGGCACTTAAGGCATGAAACAACACCAAATGCTTTATGAATATTAACGAAAGATTTTATCAATTCAGGGGTTCATAATAACAAAAACGAAATCAATTCTAACAATTTTTTAAAAGCAAACTTATAATCTCTTACTCTTTTTTAATGTATTAATACATTAAACGAGTGTTTACTGTTTAGGTATAGAATGAAAATCAACTCACAAATAAAGTCCGGCTAATAGGGAAAATGGTTTTTTATTTCAAATTTAAGTTTGACTCTGCTCTGATTAGATCCTTAGCGCAAGCGCTAAGTAAGCAAGCTATTAGTGTTTTTATAATTATCAAAGAACAAATAACAAAGAAAATATACATTAAACGAGTGTTTACTGTTTAGGTATAGAATGAAAATCATCCACATATTGGTGTTGATACTTCTTTGAACAAAGAACAAAACACATCTTTGAAAAGCAAACAGAATTAACAGATGCTCCACTTACTTTTTTGATGAAGAAGGTTTGATGAAGAAGGAGATGAGAGACACTGATGAACTAAGTCGGCGGCAGCTGTTTTAGGTTTTAGGTTTGATGAATTAAGATTTTCTTTTAGGTTTAGTTTTTAATATATACGGTGGTTTTAGGTTAAATGAGTAATTACTAAAATAACCTTAGTGTTAAACACTTACATTCAAATAATAAAGGATAAATTTATAATTTAATTAAACGGTTTAAACGAATTCGAATCAGATTCGATTCATTTATGATTCGTTTAATAAACGAATTCTAAACGAATAAATGAATTGACAAGCTCAAATTCGGATTCGATTCGTTTAATAAACGAATTGAATCGAATTGACCCATTTATTAAACCAATCCAATTTTCCAAACCCGTATTCACTTTAAAGCGAATCGAACGAATAAACGAATCCTGACCCAAATTGACACCCCTATGTATGTGGTTATCAAAATAACATATATCCTTCCGACCTTATCCCTCTCATACTCGTGGTAAGTCCATTTTTATCCTAGGTATGGCTCATTTTATGCACCAATGTGGGGTACACAAAATCATTCTCTCATATGCTACGGGGTGAACCTTGGCTACCTCGGTCCCTTTTCCATCGGTAAAAGACAAAGACCGCCCATTTTCCACATGACTAGGCCGATTATGGGATCATGTCATTGTCTAGAAACAACGAATTGGGCTTTCGGCAACCGTGGTCATGAGGATGAACTTAGAAGCGTTCAAAAGTATACAAATATGTCGTAACAATGTGTACCCTTTCTGGATGAAAGCCAGTGCGGATATCGGACTCATGCTTCTGGTATACTTGGATTGTATTTGGATTTTCTAAGCCCATCATGGTTTTCATACAAGTTGGCCCATTATCATTTTAAAGCATTCAATCATATTATTGCGAGGTGTAAACTTGTCCCAGTTGAAAAAGGCCCAACAAGTTTACACTTTTGCAATAACGTGGCTAAACAACTTCAAATGATAGGGTGCCCAAACACAAAGTGACCCATCGGTATTTTAGAAACTTTTGGCCCAATTGCCATAAGACACAAACTCGTCCCAGTTTAAATGGCCCAACAAGTTCACATCTCATGACAAGAAGTCCAACTGAATCCAAATGATGATGGTCCCAAACACAAGCAAAAAGGGATGGCTTCTATTGGTCATACAACTATGGTTCATATGTGGGTTTATGAGGGTGTAGACAAAGGCTCTCGCTGGCGAAGGATTGCCCACAACTAGGTCTCCTCACTCAAGGGTTCGAGCGACCAAGCGAGCGCACCTTTTTTATACGCTAAAGTACGTGCCAACGAGTGATGATACATGACTGACTATCAAATGGATTTCTTATTGAAGATTCCCTATAGGAAGGGTGGAGCGGACTCTCTTAAATACCCAAGCCTCGTAGGCTCTTATCGCCTTGGTGACAGGAACAGACAATAGGTCCTCTAAATTAGTCCATCACGGTAAGCTTCGGGTAAATCATTATCTAGGTGCATTCACAGCTTTTCCCTTCAGCTATAGAAAGGTAGTGAATGAATGAAGACACCAAACCATTACCTAGCTTTAATAATGCCTTTAATTAAACCTTTTTTAACCCACGGTAGACACAGTTAACTAAAGCACAAATCACAAACATTACAAAATATTATATCGGGGCCGATTCTCTATCCCCAGTGGAGTCGCTAGACTATATGACACAGAAGTGGACGACGCTGTCCCGGGCTCACGGCCCGGTCGGGAGTACGGAGTAGCCCGCGAGGGACTAAACCAGAGAAATAAAATGGAGTCGCCACCTAGTGTAAATTGGGTGTAGGCACTGCATTTTTGCATATAAGTCCCGATGATGAGTCTCGTACGGAGGCAGTACTCTTTATGTTGCAAAAGTCGCGGGAAACGAATGTCGGAATGGGAAATTCAGAATAAATATGTCATCAGATTCAATTCACATGTTCACTACTTTCGTTCGTGCTGCGTTCGTGAACACGTTCGAACGTCAATCAGATTGCGGGCGTTCGTGTAGCGTTCAAATCGGTGTTCGAACGGTGTCAGTACTTCTGGTTTTGTTGCTAGCCTCACGCCCAAGCCCAATTAGCCCACCAAAACCCACCCAAAAATAATTAAAACATTTAAAACATGTCACAAATTAAAATAATATCCTTCCTAAATTAAATAAATCACATCCCAATCTAAATAATTCACATACCTAAATAAACAAATCAAATATATCACCTTCCCAATCAAACCAAATCTCCTTCATAACTTAAGAAGTTTTTTCCTTGTGAGACACTAATCAAATATTCCCCCCATAATTACTTGATCCATTCCTATTCAAACCTTAGAAACCCTAGCCTTTGCCTATAAAAATAACCCTTCACCCAACACATAAACCCTTAGAGCATTCACACATATTCACATAAGAACAACAAAGCTCACATGCCCAAGACAAGCAAATAAATAATCCTCTTCTCCCCCTCTCTCTAGCAACCGAATACTCACACATCAAAACCTACTTCATTGCCGCACAACCATACCAAAAACACTCCCATTTACATCACCGAAATAGTCCCCAAACTACACCATAACATCACCGAAATAGTCCCCAAATTGCACTATAACCACCGAAAAACACACTCAAGCAGCAGCCCAAAAAGACGTCAAGACAGTCCCTTAATACAGTGAAAACAGTGACCAGAAAATACAATAAAAACAGCAGGGAAACGGAGCAAAAACAGTAGCCCAAACAACGAAAGGAAGCAGTGGACCAGTGAACCAGAGGAATTACGGAGCATCAACCCTTCTGACGGCCGTGTAACGCGCTTTCGAGAAACAACCTAAGAGGTTAGACCTGAGGGCACCCTTCCTTTTATTTATTTTGCATAAGTATTGTGGGTTGGTGCATGTAGACCCGGCCAAGGTTCCGGTTCGGTTAGGGTTCCTCCCCTAGCCGAAAATCGGTTTGAATTTTGCAATAATATGGTTTTTTTATAATTTTTTAGATAAGAATTTTATTTGTAATTTAATGTAATTATGTAATGTAAGTGTATTATATAAATTCAAATTCATAATTTAAATTATATTAATTTATCAATCTCAATTTTTTATTTTCAAAAAAGTAAAAAAAAAAAAAAAAAAACCGAATGGAACCGGAACCGGAACCGAACGGTTCGGTTCCGGTTCCGATTCCACTATAGTGTGGAACCGGAACCAAACTGGAATTAACCGGTTCGGAACCAAACCGAACCGAACCGCCGGCCCGGTCTAGGTGCATGATGTGATTTCCGGATGAATGGAATATGTGTTCTCTCTTGTGGTATATCGGATGGAAACCCGGACGTAAATTCCGTAGCCGAATCCAAATGGACGGTAGTGCGGTCTGTACTCAGGATACAACGCCACGTACCGCTTGAGAGACACACATATTTCATTTCATCCAACTTTGTGTTTGAGCATGATTTAGTCTCTAGTATGTTATTTATGTTTAAGCATGATTTAGTCGTTTTCGCTTTACTTTCAGTACGTTATTTGTTTGTGTATTGATGATGTAGTGCGCATGGGCTTAGTATGTTGGTCTAAAGGTTCTCTATTTGAGGGAAGAAAAGTCCAAAAGACTACCTTTATGATAATACTTTGCCGCACCGGACGGAGTATGTTTGATTGAATGTGAGATATGTTTAATCGAACATACGAGGTCCTATATTATTGTTGTCTTTATTTTATATGCATGGTAACATAATGCGCATGCGCTAACTAGGGTTGATTAAAGGTCCCCTATTCGAGAGAAATGCCTGAAGGCTACATTTACCACGATGTTTTGCCGCACCTTTTATTATGTCATTTACCCTTTGCATATCGTTGCTTTATTTACGCATGCATTACATTCTTGTGCGCATGGGCTAACTAGGGTGGATTCAAGGTCCTATATTCGAGGGAAAATACTGAAAGGCTACCTTTACCACGATGTTTTGTCGCGCCAGACGAGGTACACATGATTGAATGAGAATGAGTTCAATCGGGCACACAGGGTCCTACATTGTGGATTTGCTTATCTGTGTATGTGTTGCATCGTCTATCATGCATCAGGTCTTGTCTCGTTCGAACGTGTTCTCGAACGTTATACGAACGCGAACCTTTTATTTACCGTTCAAATGCGTTTACAAACACTACTCGAACGTTCATGCGTTTTTTTTATCATGCATCAGGTCTTATCCCGTTCGAACGAGTTCTCGAACGCTATACGAACGCGAACCTTCTGTTTACCGTTCGAACGCGTTTACTAACGCTACTCGAACGCGCACATATTTTCTTTGTTTTATCATGCATCAGGTATGGTCCCGTTCGAACGCGTTCTCAAATGCTAGACGAACACAACCTTCTGTTTACCGTTCGAACGTGTTTACGAACGCTACTCGAACGTTCATACGTTTTGTTTTATCATGCATTAGGTCTTGTCCCGTTCGAACCCGTTCTTGAACGCAATACGAACGCAAACTTTCTGTATACCGTTCGAATGCGTTTTCAAACGCTACACGAACGCACATACACTGAACTGGGTCATTTTTATCACATTTCATGCATGATTGCTTCTGGGTGATTTCTCTTGCATTATGTAATTAACCATACCATTCCATTATTGACACTTTTGCTGTTATCATCCATTTGTATTCCCGCATTCATCTATTTGATGTGTTTGCAAGATTGTGTTCAAACATGATTAGGTCGTTAGGATGTTACTTATTTCTCAAGCATGACTTAGCCATTAGTATGTTATTCCTCTATGCATGATCTTGTTATCTTCTTTCGCAATAGGTGTTTCTTTATGTTTATGTTTAGGTTGTTATTTATTTTTCGTGTTTGATGATTCAACATGTTCATGAGATTATTGTGTGATATTGTATGTTTGCCGTTATGATGATTCATTTTATACATGCAAACTTATGAGTAGATTATCCTTGGAAATATACGTTGCTTAGGCTTGGTTAGATTATTGCACAAATCATATCATTACAAGTGGCATAAGTAAGGGACCATTCCGAACCCAGCAATTTGAGGTCTTCCTTTACGAGGGGTGAGTGCGGCCTTAAATCATTTTCCCGGTTCACACCGGGTGGCGACTCCATGTTATTTCTCCGGTTTAGTTCTCCCGCGGGCTACTCCGTACTCCCGACCGGGCCGCGAGCCCGGAACAACGTCGTCCAACATCTGTGTCCTACACTGAGAAATGATTTAAGGCCGCACTCACCCCTCGTAAGGGAAGACCTCAAACCGTTGGGTTCGGAATGGTCCCTTACTTATGCCTCTTGTAATGAACGAATTTAAGCGATAATATAACCAAGTCTACGCAACATACATACGCAAGAATAACCTACATCTAAATTTGAATACAACCTATATCTAAGTTTGCATGCATAAAAGTAAGTGAAATAAAGGCAAGCACACAATCTCATGAACACATTAAATAGATAAATGCGGAAATATAAATAGATGATAATTGTCTAAGCGTAAATAATGAAATGATATGATTAATCATATAGTGCAAAAGAAATTATCAAAGAAACAAACATGCATGAAATGTGACGAAAAGAAGTCTGTGCACTGTATGTGCGTTCGTGTAGCATTTGAAACACGTTCGAACGGTAGACAGAATGTTCGCGTTCGTATAACGTTCGAAAATGCATTTGAACGGAACAATGCCTGATGCATGATAAAACAGAATACGTGCGCGTTCGAGTAACGTTCTGAAACGCGTTCGAACGTAAATGAAACAGAATGTCTGCATTCGTATAGCGTTCGGAAACGCGTTCGAACGGGGTAAGACCTGATGAATGATAAAATAAAATAGATGTGCGTTCGAGTAGCATTCGTAAACACGTTCGAACGGAATAAGGCATAATGCATACGTTCATGTAGCGTTCGGAAACACGTTCGAACGAGATTACCAAAATGGCATTTGAAATGACACAAACATGCATGGATAAACAAATACATAATGTAGGACCTCGTATGCCCGATTTGACATATTCACATTCAATTGACTTTACTTCGTCCGGCGCGGTAAAACATCGTGGTAAAGGTAGCCTTTAGGCACTTCCCTCGAATGGATGACCTTTAACCCACCCTAGTTAGCCCATGCGCATTAGATTACAATGCATGAATAAACAAAGAGATAATATGCGAAAAATAAATAACGGAATAATAAAAGGCGCGGCAAAGTATCGTGGTAAATGTAGCATTTTAGACTTTTTCTCAAATAGATGACCTTTAAACCAACATAATTAGCCCATGCGCATCAGGTAACAATGCATAGAAGATAAATAAAGCAATAATATGGGACCTTATATGCCCGATTGAACATATTTCACATTCAATCGAGTATACCTCGTCTGGCGCGGTAAAACATCGTGGCAAAGGTAGCCTTTAGACATTTCCCTCGAATAGAGGACCTTTAATCCACCATAGTTAGCCCATGTGCAATAGACTAACAATACAGAAAAAACACATAGAAAGTAGATAACGGAACAATGAATATAAAAATGCCTAAGACATGATAAAGGAATTTGTCCAGAATGCCCGCGTTCGTGTAGCATTCGGAAACGCGTTCGAACGGGGGCGAGGCAGAATGTGTGCGTTCGAGTAGCGTTCGGGAACGCGTTCAAACGGGATGGCGAAAGTGGCATCCATAATACAGTAAACACATGCGGGAATGTTTCCCCAAGCGGTACATGAAGTTGTATCCCAAGTACAGACCGCACTGCCGTCCATTCGGATTCGGCTACGGAATTTATGTTTGGGTTTCCATCCGATATACCACGAGAGGCAACATTCAAGCGTTAACACAATGCAATCATAAAAATGGACATGAAGTATGATAATGCATATAACAACACATAAACGAAGAAAGACTAATGCGGAATGATAAAGAGCTAATAATATGAAATAAATGTGCGATAAATAGATAAAAGAGCGTTAAAGAAAGATGTGACCAAGAATTTGGTCATCTTTGATATAGGACCCCGCACACCCGGTTGGACATATTTCATGTCCAACCGAGCGTGCCGCATCCAAACTACAAAATAAAAAAGAAATAAAAGGTGCCCTCAGGTCTTACCTTTTAAGTCGCTCCTCGGAAGTGAGTCACGTCGTCTCCGGAAGGGTTACTGCTCCGTAACTTTTCTGGTTTTCTAGTCCATTATTTTCCTTTGTCGTTCCGCTATTTTCACTGCCGCTTTCTCGGTCTTTCCTCGCTGTTTTTAGTTGTTCATTTACCGTTATTTTTCCGTTGTCTTTGCTACTATTTGGTGGTTATTTTTTTAGGACTAGTTTTGATGATTTTAGGACTGTTTTAGGGGTAGTTTTCGGTGATATATGGGACTGTTTTAGGCTGCAGTTTTCGGTAATGTATGGTTGTTTTGGGTGTGATTTTCGGTGGTGCAATGGTTATTTTGGGAATAATTTTCTGTGGTGCAAGGGTTGATTCTTGTTGTTGTGTTTGCGTGAATGAGTTCTAAAGAGATGAGTGAATGTCTAAGAGATGAGAGGGTTTGGTTTAGGTCTCCTTTTATAATGGTGAGCTAGGGCTTATTGGTTTTGGTGCATGGGTTAAAAAAAGGGAATCAAATCAAGTAAATATGGGGTGTATTTAATTTAATTATTTAAGTAAGTGATCTTGTGTATTTTTGGTGGGGGAATATCTTTAAATTGGTAGGTGATTTATTTAGATTGGTTTTAAATTGATTTGTTTTATTTAATTTAGGAAGTGGGATTTGATTTAGTTTGATTGGATTTAATTTGATTATGAAGGATATTATTTGATTTAAATTGGATTTGATTTAATTTGTGACATGTATTTTATGTGTTTTAATTATTTTTGGATTGGGCTTGGTGGGCTAAATGGGCTTTGGATGGGCTTGGGCCTGTGGCTAGCAGTAAAACAGAAATATTGATGGTCGTTCAAACGCTTATTCGGACGCTACACGAACGCCCGTAATCTGTTCGCCGTTCGAACGTGTTTCCGATCGCGGCACGAACGCATATATAGTGAACATGTGAATCAAATTTGATGATGTACTTATCTTGAATTTCCCCTTCCGACATCCGTTTCCCGCAACTTCCGCAACTTATCGGGTAGTTCCTCCAAGTGAGGCTCATCATTAGGCTTTAATGTAAAAATGAAAGTGTCTACACTTGGTTCCTTTGATTGAGCAATGTCGCCCGTGTTGTCACAGTACATCGTGACACCATTCTTTATCGCGGGAAACATTTCCAGCTCCATGATGAACTTCTTTATCCAGACTATTTCTTTAGCTGCCTCAGATGCTGCTATATACTCGGCTTCAGTGGTGTAGTCCGTTGTAGTTGACTACTTTGAGCTTTTCCAACTGACAGCTCCGCCATTCAAAGTAAACAGATATCCTGTTTGCGATCTGCTGTCATCCCTATTGGTCTGAAAGCTCGCATCACAGTAACCAATGACTTTCATCTCAGAACAATCTTCGTATGTCAAGAACACATCCTTAGTTCTTCTCAGATACTTGAGGATTGTTTTGACATCTGCCCATTGTTGCTCACCAGGATTTGTCTGGTACCTGCTCATTATGCTAAGAGCATAAGAGACATCAGGTCTTGTACATAGCATGACGTACATGATCGATCCTATTGCTGAAGTATAAGGGATCCTACTCATACGTTCTCTATCTGAATGAGTATGTGGACATTGCTCATTAGATAATTTGATTTCATGACAAGTAGGTAAATTACCTCTTTTGGAATCTTCCATTTTGAATATTTTCAAAACTTTATCTACGTATGTAGATTGAGAAAGTCCTAAAAACCTCTTAGATCTATTACGGTAGATCTTAATGCCGAGGATGTAGGTTGCTTCTCTCAAATCTTTCATGGAGAAATTCTGAGATAACCATTGCTTGGTGGCTTGCATCATGGGAATATCATTCCCGATGATTAATATGTCATCGACATATAATACAAGAAATACAACAGCACTCCCACTACTTTTCATGTAAACACAAGGCTCGTCTACATTTTTTATGAAGTCAAATTCTTTGATTGTCTCATCAAACCGTATATTCCAACTTCTGGAGGCTTGCTTGAGTCCATAAATGGATTGTTTAAGCTTGCACACTTTATTATGATCATTCTTAGATGCAAACCCCTCAGGTTGTGTCATATAGACTTCCTCTACGAGGTTCCCATTAAGGAAATCTGTTTTGACATCCATCTGCCAAATCTCATAATCAAAGTGTGCAGCTAGTGCCAGTAAAATTTGAATGGACTTTATCATTACAACATGCGAGAAGGTTTCGTCATAGTCAATTCCTTGGATTTGTCTCTAACCTTTCGCCACCAACCTAGCCTTATAGGTTTGGATGTTGCCTTCTGCATCAGTGTAGGCACTGCATTTTTACGCATAAGTCCCTATGATGAGTCTCATTTTGGAGACACTACCTTTTAAGTCACGGAGGTCACGGGAAACGGACATCGGAAGGGGAAATTCAGAATAAACAAGGTTCACTGTTTTCGTTCGTGCTGCGTTCGTGTTTACGTTCGAACGTCAAACGGATTGCGGGCGTTCGTGCCGCGTTCGAGGAAGCGTTCGAACGGTGTCGGTAATTCTGGTTTTGCTGCTAGCCTCACATCCAGCCCAATTAGCCCCCCCAAAGCCCATAAAACACATCCCAATTTAAATAAATAAATATTAATTAAAACATTAACTAAATAAGATAATAATTAAATTAATTAAATAATTAAATAAAACATATACCAAACATAAAATAAACAATTACCAACTTAAACTAAAATCATGCCTAAAATAAACAAATCACATACTAAATCAAAATATAATCATGCCTAATTAAAATCAATCAACCAATTATATTCCCAATCTAATAAGATTATTCCCAAACTTAAAATATTGTATTCCTAATCCAAGCCAATCAAATATTCAACCTTCCCTATCTAGCCAAGATTTGTCCCCCCTCAATCTTTGACTTCCCTTAACCAAACCAAATCAAATCCTTGGACTTCCCTTAACCAAACCTAATCAAATTCCTTTCCTTGTCAAGCCCAACCCTTTGCCTATAAAAAGAACCCTTCACCAACCTTCTCAACCTTAGTCCTGAGTTGGTCCCCTAGTCCCCTAGCTACTAGCTAGTCCCTAACTCACACACAACACACATAAAAATTACAGGAAGAAGACACCTAAAAAGAGTAAGCAAAAGATAAAGAGGAAACGGCAGCGAAACCACAAGGAAACAGTAGCAAAACGGACTCAAAACAGTAAAGACAACGAACGAGAACAGTGAACCAGTGAACCGGGAGAGTTGCGGAGCATCCACCCTTCCGACGATCGTGTGTACCGTACATCCGAGAGGTGATTTAAAAGGTTAGACCTGAGGGTACATTTCATTAGCTTATATTCGTTCTTTTTATTATTATTATTGAATTTTATTCGCATGAGAGTCGTTTATGGATGCATGTTGTGGGTATTGGATGAATGAGAGATGTGTCAACTCTCGCGGTATATCGGATGGAAACCCGGACATAAATTTCATAGCCGATTCCGAATGGACGGTAATATGATCTGTACTCGGGCCACAACTCCACGTACCGCCTGAGTAAACGGCACCATCTCTCTCTCGTTGTGTTGCTTTTTGTTTATTTAGTTTTCTTTACTTGAATTCAATATGTTGCTTATTTATGTATGATTCAATCGAGCGCATGGGCTTAGTGAGTTAGTCCAAAGGTCCTCCATTTGGGAGACCAAGAGCCGAAAAGGCCACATTTGGACATTACTTTGCCGCGCCGGTTGATGTGTGCCCGGTTGGATACAAGATACGTTCAATCGGGCACACTATGTTTAATATCATTGCTTTTAATTCTTCGTATGCATGATCCAGTCGAGCGCATGGGCTTAGTATGTTGGTCTAAAGGTCCTCTCTTTGAGAGATCAAGAGCCCCAAAAGGCCACCTTTACGGCAGTACTTCGCCGCGCGCCCTTTATTCTGTTTATGTATTGCATTGTCCGTTCGAACGCGTTCACAAACGCAACTCGAACGCGCATACATTTTGCCTTATCATGCATCAGGTCCGTGTCCGTTCGAACGCGTTAACAAACGCAACTCGAACGCGCATACATTTTGCCTTATCATGCATTCTGTTTCATTTCCGTTCGAACACGTTTACGAACGCTACTCGAACGTGAGCATTCTGTTTCATTTCCGTTCGAACGCGTTTACGAACGCTACTCGAACGTGAGCATTCTGCTTCATTTCCGTTCGAACGCGTTTATGAACGCTACTCGAACGTGAGCATTCTGTTTCATTTACGTTCGAACGCGTTTACGAACGCTACACGAACGTGCACACACTGAACTGAGTCTGTCTTATTATATTCATGCATGATTGCCTATTGGTTGATCTTTCTTGTGTTATATAGCCAATTGTATTATTTGTATTCAAGCATGATTAGGCTGTTAGCATGTTATTTGGTTAATAGGTTCATGAGATAGTACTCAAGCATGATTATGTTTTTCTTAGTTTTCCATATCATAAGATTGAAATATGTTCATGAGATTGTCATGTGGTGTTGCATGTTGTGATGAACTTGTTGATACATGCATATGAATCTAGAAGCATGATATTTTTGGAAGTAAATGTTATTTATGCCTGGTTAAATTATTACATAAATCCTTTCATTACAAGTGACATAAGTAAGGGACTATTCCGAACCCAACGGTTTGAGGTCTTCCCTTGCGAGGGGTGAGTGCGGCCTTAAATCTTTGTCCCGGTTCACACCGGGTGGCGACTCCATGTTATGTAATCCTTCCCAACTAGTGCCGCGAGCCTAGGAACGGCGTCGCCCAGTTTTCTGTGTCCTACAGTCTGGCGACTCCACTGGGGATAGAGAATTGGCCCCGAAATATTGACTTGTGATGTTTGGATTTATGTTTTAATTGACCGTGTCTATAGTGGATAAAGTGAGGGTTTAATCAAAGGCATTTTTAGGCTAGGTAATGGTTTGGTGTCCTCCTTCATTCACTACCTTTCTAGAAGGAAAAGCTGTGAAGGCACCTAGATAGCCATCTACTCGTAGCCTATTGTGATAGACTAATTTGGATGACTCGTTGTTTATTCCTGACAACAAGCGATAAGAGCCTAAGAGGCTTGGGTATTTAAGTGAGCCTCGCTCCACCTTCCCTCTGGGGGATCTACAACGGGAAATCCATTTGACAGTCCATCACACACCATAGCTCATTGGCACGTACCTTAGTGTATAAAAAGGGATACGCTCACTTGGTCGCTTGAACCCTTGAGTGGGGAGACCTAGTTGTGGGTTATCCTTCGCCAGTGAGAGCCTTTGTCCATACTCTTGCAAATCCACCCATAGACTGGTTTATATGGTTAAAGTAGCAATTATTTCCTTGAGTATGTGCTTGTGGACCATCCTCATTTGGATGCAGTTGGACTATTGTCAGAAATGCGGGCTTGTTGGGCCATTTAAACTGGGGCAAGTTCGTACCTTATGACTATTAGGCCAAAAGCTTCTGAAATGTTGATGAGCCATTGTAGAAATTATTGTTGTATGTTTGCATTATCTTTCTTTGTGCTTGTGTTCGGAACATTACCATTTGGATTTAGTTGGACTCCTTGTCATGAGATGTGAACTCGTTGGGCCATTTAAACTGGGACGAGTCCACTCCTATGGCAGTTAGCCCAAAAACTTCTAAAATGATGATGGGCCGATTTGTGTGCAAATTTTAAAGAGTTGATATATTTCTTGTATCACATGCATCACATGTATCACATGCACCTCATGCATACATGCACCATGTTAACTCCCTTTTGATTTAAAAGCCATCATAGATGCATGTTGGTTAGGGAAGATGACAGACTTGTCAAAAGACCAAGCAGCCACCAAGAATACTGGCAGAAGACCTAGCTCAATGGGATAGGAAACCCGATCATGCATGCATGCATACACGTAACACATTTTGCATCCCTTTTGTGTTTGTTCTGTTTGTGTAATAACAGGTTTCAGAAGAGAGAAAAGAGAAAGCGGCAAAGACAAGACAACCAGAATCAGTAACATTTGAGTAGTAGTTTTTGGGATGAGTCCCAGGGTCGAGGCCCACATCGTCAGAGTGTTGGAATGAATCAGGGGTTGAGGCCCATGTCAGCAATTTCAGAAATGAGTCACAGGGGCGAGGCCCATATCAGTATCAGTCTGGGGCGAGGCCCATGTCAGTATCAGTCTTGGGGCGAGGCCCATAGTCTGGGGGCGAGGCCCATGTCAGTAGCAGTTGGGGCCGAGGCCCACTTCAGCAATCAGTTTTGGGGATGAGTCCCAGGGTCGAGGCCCACGTCAAACGCACCAGGGAATGAATCCCAGGGTCGAGGCCCACATCAACAGAATTTTTGAATGAATCCAGGGAATGAATCCCAGGGTCGAGGCCCACATCAGCAGAATTTTGGAATGAATCCAGAGAATGAATCCCAGGGTCGAGGCCCACATCAGCAGAATTTTGGAATGGATCCAGGGAATGAATCCCAGGGCCGAGGCCCGCATCAGCAAAATTTTGGAATGAATCCGAGGGTCGAGGCCCACATCAGCATCAATCTGGGGGCGAGGCCCATGACAGTAGCAGTTGGGGCCGAGGCCCACTTCAGCAATCAGTTTTGGGGATGAGTCCCAAGGGTCGAGGCCCACATCAGTATCAATCTGGGGGCGAGGCCCATGTCAGTAGCAGTTGGGGCCGAGGCCCACTTCAACATCAGTTTTGGGGATGAGTCCCAGGGTCGAGGCCCACATCAAACACAGTTTGGGAATGAGTCCCAGGGTCGAGGCCCATATTACATCAGATCAGTTCTGCCGAGAATGACACTCCAAGAATAGAAGCACGGTTCGGGAACGAACCACCTTACAGTAACGGTTCAGGAAGAAAGCCTGCATTCAGCTCAGTACGGGAATAAAGCCCACATTCATTACAGTTCAGGGACAAAGCCCACAGTTAACACAGTCAGGGAACAAAGCCCAGAGGAAGAAAGCCTCATGTCAGTATAGTTTGAGAACAAAGCTCAAGAGGAAGAAAGCCTCATATCAGTATAAGTTTGGAGAACAAAGCTCAAGGGGAAGAAAGCCTCATATCAGTATAAGTTCGAGAATAAAGCTCAAGGGGAAGAAAGCCTCATATCAGTATAAGTTTGAGAACAAAGCTCAGAGGGAGAAAGCCTCATATCAGTATAAGTTTGAGAACAAAGCTCAGGGGAAGAAAGAAAGCCTCATGTCAGTACAGTTCGGGAATAAAGCCCCGAGGAATAAAGCCTCATATCAACACAGTTCGGAAAAAAGCTCAAGAGGAAGAAAGCCTCATATCAGTATAGTTTGAGAACAAAGGTCAAGGGGAAGAAAGCCTCATATCAGTATAATTTGAGAACAAAGCTCAAGGGGAAGAAAGCCTCATGCCAGTTCAGTTCGGGAATAAAGCCCACAGTCTAAACAATCATGGAATAAAGCCCTATCTCTACACAGTCAGCAGTTCGAGAATAAAGCTCGGGAGGAATAAGCCTCATCTCAACAGTTCAAGAATAAAGCTCAGGAGGAATAAAGCCTCATCTCAACAGTTCGGGAATAAAGCTCGGGAGGAATAAAGCCTCATCTCAATACAATTCAGGAAGGAACAGGCCGAAAATGGCGCTCTAAAAATAGAGCACGGTTCGGGAATGAACCAGGGGTCGCAGCACCTCACCACCAAATCAACTCAACTCGACACATGGTAAGTCAAGTGGCAGCTGGCGAGCCAGGTAAGTAGAAATGCATTGCATAACTTTGATAGGATTGTCACTGTTGCACATTACACAAGTCCCATCAAAGTGGGGGCGACTGTAGGCACTGCATTTTTACGCATAAGTCCCTATGATGAGTCTCATTTTGGAGACACTACCTTTTAAGTCACGGAGGTCACGGGAAACGGACATCGGAAGGGGAAATTCAGAATAAACAAGGTTCACTGTTTTCGTTCGTGCTGCGTTCGTGTTTACGTTCGAACGTCAAACGGATTGCGGGCGTTCGTGCCGCGTTCGAGGAAGCGTTCGAACGGTGTCGGTAATTCTAGTTTTGCTGCTAGCCTCACATCCAGCCCAATTAGCCCCCCCCAAGCCCATAAAACACATCCCAATTTAATAAATAAATATAATTAAAACATTAACTAAATAAGATAATAATTAAATTAATTAAATAATTAAATAAAACATATACCAAACATAAAATAAACAATTACCAACTTAAACTAAAATCATGCCTAAAATAAACAAATCACATACTAAATCAAAATATAATCATGCCTAATTAAAATCAATCAACCAATTATATTCCCAATCTAATAAGATTATTCCCAAACTTAAAATATTGTATTCCTAATCCAAGCCAATCAAATATTCAACCTTCTCTATCTAGCCAAGATTTGTCCCCCCTCAATCTTTGACTTCCCTTAACCAAACCAAATCAAATCCTTGGACTTCCCTTAACCAAACCTAATCAAATTCCTTTCCTTGTCAAGCCCAACCCTTTGCCTATAAAAAGAACCCTTCACCAACCTTCTCAACCTTAGTCCTGAGTTGGTCCCCTAGTCCCCTAGCTACTAGCTAGTCCCTAACTCACACACAACACACATAAAAATTACAGGAAGAAGACACCTAAAAAGAGTAAGCAAAAGATAAAGAGGAAACGGCAGCGAAACCACAAGGAAACAGTAGCAAAACGGACTCAAAACAGTAAAGACAACGAACGAGAACAGTGAACCAGTGAACCGGGAGAGTTGCGGAGCATCCACCCTTCCGACGATCGTGTACCGTACATCCGAGAGGTGATTTAAAAGGTTAGACCTGAGGGTACATTTTCATTAGCTTATATTCGTTCTTTTTATTATTATTATTGAATTCTATTCGCATGAGAGTCGTTTATGGATGCATGTTGTGGGTATTGGATGAATGAGAGATGTGTCAACTCTCGCGGTATATCGGATGGAAACCCGGACATAAATTTCATAGCCGATTCCGAATGGACGGTAATATGATCTGTACTCGGGCCACAACTCCACGTACCGCCTGAGTAAACGGCACCATCTCTCTCTCGTTGTGTTGCTTTTTGTTTATTAGTTTTCTTTACTTGAATTCAATATGTTGCTTATTTATGTATGATTCAATCGAGCGCATGGCTTAGTGAGTTAGTCCAAAGGTCCTCCATTTGGGAGACCAAGAGCCGAAAAGGCCACATTTGGACATTACTTTGCCGCGCCGGTTGATGTGTGCCCGGTTGGATACAAGATACGTTCAATCGGGCACACTATGTTTAATATCATTGCTTTTAATTCTTCGTATGCATGATCCAGTCGAGCGCATGGGCTTAGTATGTTGGTCTAAAGGTCCTCTCTTTGAGAGATCAAGAGCCCCAAAAGGCCACCTTTACGGCAGTACTTCGCCGCGCCCCTTTATTTTCTGTTTATGTATTGCATTGTCCGTTCGAACGCGTTCACAAACGCAACTCGAACGCGCATACATTTTGCCTTATCATGCATCAGGTCCGTGTCCGTTCGAACGCGTTAACAAACGCAACTCGAACGCGCATACATTTTGCCTTATCATGCATTCTGTTTCATTTCCGTTCGAACGCGTTTACGAACGCTACTCGAACGTGAGCATTCTGTTTCATTTCCGTTCGAACGCGTTTACGAACGCTACTCGAACGTGAGCATTCTGCTTCATTTCCGTTCGAACGCGTTTATGAACGCTACTCGAACGTGAGCATTCTGTTTCATTACGTTCGAACGCGTTTACGAACGCTACAACACGAACGTGCACACACTGAACTGAGTCTGTCTTATTATATCATGCATGATTGCCTATTGGTTGATCTTTCTTGTGTTATATAGCCAATTGTATTATTTGTATTCAAGCATGATTGAGGCTGTTAGCATGTTATTTGGTTAATAGGTTCATGAGATAGTACTCAAGCATGATTATGTTTTTCTTAGTTTTCCATATCATAAGATTGAAATATGTTCATGAGATTGTCATGTGGTGTTGCATGTTGTGATGAACTTGTTGATACATGCATATGAATCTAGAAGCATGATATTTTTGGAAGTAAATGTTATTTATGCCTGGTTAAATTATTACATAAATCCTTTCATTACAAGTGACATAAGTAAGGGACTATTCCGAACCCAACGGTTTGAGGTCTTCCCTTGCGAGGGGTGAGTGCGGCCTTAAATCTTTGTCCCGGTTCACACCGGGTGGCGACTCCATGTTATGTAATCCTTCCCAACTAGTGCCGCGAGCCTAGGAACGGCGTCGCCCAGTTTTCTGTGTCCTACAATCAGTTTTACGCTTGTAAATCCATTTGCAGCCTATGAGTTTTATCCCTTCAGGTGCATCCACTAAGTCCCAGACTTGAATATGATACATAAAATCTATTTCGGATTTCATGGCCACAAGCCACTTGACTGAATCAATGTCACGCATTGCTTCGTCATAACTGGTGGGATCGTCATTATCAATGACCTGATCATGTTCCTCATCAATATGGAAATCATATTTTTCAGGCTCATATCTTTCCCTACCAGACCTTCTAAGTTCATAACCTTGTGGTTGTTCCGTCGCTGCCCTTTTGAGGGGCCTGAGGCTTAGTTCTATGTTAGTTTGTTCTTCTCGTACCTCATCGAGGTCAAGTCTACTCCCACTATATTTCTTGAGAAGGAATTCATTCTCTAGAAATTTAACATTTCGTGAGACAAATGTTCTTTGTTTATTTAGGATGTAGAACACGTATGCTCTTGAGTTCAAGGCATATCCTACAAACTTACATTTAATTACCCTATCATCCAATTTGTTAGTTTGTGAGAGCTTAACATATGCGTCACATTCCCAAACTCTTAGATAACTAAGACTATGACGTTTCCCAGACCATAACTCATATGGTGTTTGACTAACAGTCTTGAAAGGAACTTGGTTTAGTAGTAGTGTTGCAGTTTCTAAAGCAAGACCCCAAAATGAAATAGGTAGATCCGTGTCTGGCATCATTGATCGGACCATATCTAATAATGTCTGATTTCTCCTTTCGGATACCCTATTATGCTGTGGAGTTCCCGGAGGAGTCCATTGGGAAACAATGTCATTTTCTCTCAAGTAATCTTGAAATTCGTTGTTTAAGTATTCACCACCTCGGTCACACCTTAGTGACTTAATACTTTTACTAAACTGGTTTTCTAATTCAGTTTTGAAGTCTTTGAATTTCTCAAAGGCTTCAGATTTGTACCGCATAAGGTACAAATACCCATATCGCGAGTGATCATCGATAAAGGTAATGAAGTAGGAGAATCCACCTCTAGCGGTAACTGACATTGGTCCACATACATTAGAGTGTATGAGTTCTAATGTCTCTGCTGCACGCTGTCATTTACCTTTGAAGGGTAATTTGGTTATTTTAACAAGTAAACAAGACTCACAAGTTCCATAAGGTTCATATTTGAAAGGTCTGAAATACCCATCCTTATGTAGCTTAGTTAATCTTGTTTCATTGATATGACCTAAGCGACTGTGCCATAGAAGTGATTCATTGAGATTATTCGAGTTAACGTTGTATATATTAGAGGTTGAACATTCTTTGTTAGTTTGTAAGACATAGATACCATTATTCAAAATACCATCTCCATATTTTATTTCATTGAAATAAATAGAACATTCATTACAACTTATTAGGCATGAAAAGCCTTTATTACATAAAGAAGAAATTGAAATGATGTTTTTACTAAAGAAGGTACATAAATACAATCTTCTAAGTCTAAAACTAAACCATTCGGCAAAATTAATGAATAAGTCCCCACGCACAATGCAGCCAATTTTGCTCCATTACCCATGCGTAAGTCAACCTCCCAATGACAGAGTCTCCTACTGTTTCTCCGGCCCTGCACATTGTTACACAAGGGAGTCCCACAACCGGTGTCAATCACCCAAGTAGAAGGTTCAGAGTTTTGAGAATATAGTTCAATCATATACAACATACCTGAAGCATTGGACTTCTTGGCCTTTTGGGCTTCCATAGCTTCCTTGGCTTTCAAAGATTTGCAGTCTTTCTTCCAATGACCCTTCTTTCCACAAAAGAAACAATTCCTCTTTCCCTTTTTCTTCTCCACCTTACCATTGGGCTTTAGGTGATCTGGAGCCTTGGCCTTGCCCTTATTTTTCTTTGGGCCTCGTGGCTTCAGGTCTGTACCTGTAAGCATGACAGAGGTTTTAAGCTCCGGTTTCAAGTCATTATCTACTTGCTTTATCAGATTATGCAATTCTGCTAAAGTAGATTCTTTATTAGACAGATGAAACTGCATAATAAAGTTAGAGAAGTCTTTTGGTAAGGACTGAAGAATTAGATCGTTACCTATCTCATGATCCATGTTGAACCCGAGGTTGGCCAATTTTTCAATGTGGCCAATCATCTTAAGCACATGTCCACTAACAGATCCTTCATTATACATTGTTTGGAATAAGACACATGACACTTGGAATCTCACGGTATGAACGGAAGTTGCATATAACTCCTTCAAGTGAAAGATGATGGTTTGAGCATCCATATCTTCGTGAGTTTTCTGAAGTTCGTCCGACATAGAGCCAAGCATTATGCAAACTGTTTGCTCATCATCATCGACGTGTTTCTTCCAAGCATCAAATGTATTTTGGTCAGCATCTTCTGCGGGTTCAGGGGAAAATGGTCTTTCAAGAACATAGAAAATATTTTCTTGTCGTAAGAAAATTTTAAGGTTTCTAAACCAGTCATTGTAGTTGTCCCATTTGAGCTTATGCTCATCAAGGATGGAACGAATTGATACTCTGTTTGCCATTTGAATGTTTGTGAAATATTTTAACCCATCTGTTAAGAGAGAATGTTAAAATTAGGAATATGTTTTCATTAATGTTTCATAATAACATGGGCTTTTAATATTATGAAGTTGCTCACACTCAATTGTTTTAAAATTTTAAGCAAATCACATCAACCCCAATATAATGGATTTCTTGTGGGCAAAGATCCCATTATCATCATTTCATAACTCCGACTAGGGCCGGTCGTTATAAAATACGATAATTAGGTAGGTTCCCAACCAATTTATGATATAAATCACAATTCCTTGATCATTGGGTTGGACAATCAAACATGAAATAGCTTATGCTAGTCATCGTGGACACCCAATCTTTGCCACTAAGTTATAAGACCACGCCTAAGGGTCACTACGTCTTATGACTAAGAAAAGTCAAACCATTGTCAATAGTACGATTTAGGGACAAGTTGGTATTGATTAGTCTGGTAAAGCCTAGTCCTACCAATAAGGTTTAAGCCCTTTTGGTCTATACTGTACAATGAGAGGTAAATTTTAGACTTAAATTATTATTGAGGATTTTAGAAAGTTTAAGTGAATAACTGTCAAATGGATTCCTCTATTGAAAATTCCCCAGAGGGAGGGTGGAGCGAACTCTCTTAAATACCCTTACCTCTTAGGCTCTTATTGCCTTGGTGACATGAATAAACAATAGATCCTCCAAATTAGTCCAACACTTTAAATATGCTTTAAGGTAAACTTTGAGTAAATGATTATCTAGATGTCTTTACAGCTTTTCCTTTTGGCTATAAAAAGGTAGTGAGTGAAGGAAGACATCAAATCATTATCTAACTCTAGTAATACCTTTGGTTAAATTAATTTTAGTTTGGAAAATTTTATTAACGCATTGGTCCCACCCCACTTGTATCTTTTATAATGTCTTTTATTATAAACAAGTGATTTATATTAATTAGCCTTAAAGGTAATAAATCTCTAAGTTCATCACGAATAATTACTTAGCTAAGGGATAAGCAATACACTATCTATTTCCTTAGAAAGTCTCTAGATGCTTGCACCCTAAAATAATCATGCCAATTCTAATCATACATAAAATCATCAAGCATATGAGTTTTAATATGTTGGAATTATTTTAGGCATTAAATAACTTTGATTAATATTTAATTATGATATTGCATTTTATTTTATTTAAATAAATTTACTATTCACTTTTTTTTTACAGATGCGTGAACTTTAAATGCAATTTCACAATTCAAATCTTAACCAAATCATGCAAAACTTGTGCCTAAAATTAAGTTCAGGGTGTTAGCTTTCCAACGAGATTTTACACACCCAATTTCGAGTTCAAATGAGAGAGAACTAATCAAAACAAAAACGGCGCTCTGATACCACTGTTGGGAAGCGGCCGCGAGTGCGCAGCGAAAAATTAAATAAATGAAATTATGATGCCGTTATCCATTTGCCCAATACCCATTGTCTTGATTATTCTACAAGTCTAGGCATGTTACTAAATATTCTAAGCATAAAAACTAATAAAATATGCAAAGAACATAAACATAAACATGCTAACTATCATAAGAACTCTAATTAAAATAAAGGAAGAAAAAGACTTACTTGAACCAAAAACTCCTCCAGTCCTCCCTCCAATCTACAAGTTTTTCTTGAACTCAGCAAGCTCTTCCACGTTCCAAAGAGCCACCCAAGTGTGTGGCCTCCAAAGATGCACACACCAAAGCCAAAACTCAACGGCAAGACTACGCCTTGAGTGCACGGGTATTTTGCCATTGGTGTTAGCCTAGGCAAATACCTCAAAACTTTTAACTCGAGATTCCTCTAGTCAATTAGACTTAAGGATCCTCAAAATCAGTGGCTTACTCTTAAACTTTAGAGTTGCTCACTTATATAAACCCAAGATATGAAAGGTTTGGTGTAAAAAATTGTAAAGAATTCATTGGGTTTATATAGGTGCTCCAAAGACAACAAAATTAATTAAGAATCCGATGTGGGATAAAAGCTAATTTAATCTTAGCCATTGGATCTTAATTTAGTGATTTAATGTGATTATAAAATCCTAATAAGAGTTTGGGCCGAATTGGAATTCAAAACAAATACAAATAAAATTGTTTTTACTATTCACGTTTATTTATTTATTTATTTAATTATTTATTCATTCATTCCAATTCCCAAAGTGTCTATATCGTCATTCACCAATCTCTAAGCCATTATGGAACCTCATAAATGACATGTTCAATAATTAAACACATTGAACCATTTATGAACAATTCCTACAGCAATCATATATGCTGTTAAATTTGTATTGTGCACTGTTAACCATTGATTTCGACTTTGTTGTGTGTTACCTTTTGGGTTCCCCTCAAGTTAGACATGAAATGAATCGTGATAATTTAATCGAACATAAATTATCCTCCGATCAGATGGTCGTTCGATTTCAATGACCAAAGTTGATATCTAGCAACATGCCAAGGCCCCCAAATGAGAAGGAAAGATATATATACTCATTCTATATGCGATTTACATATGATACGGTCTCTCACCTCACTGTATCCCCACTGTTTGACCTAGGGTATGGAAAATGTCTATCCATATAGTCAAAAGTATGATGTTGATAGTGTCATGAATCGTGCTAACCCAA
This sequence comes from Zanthoxylum bungeanum, assembly GCA_019454045.1. NCBI lineage: Eukaryota > Viridiplantae > Streptophyta > Magnoliopsida > Sapindales > Rutaceae > Zanthoxylum > Zanthoxylum bungeanum. The sequence goes on from SKCR01031135.1 coordinate 58,324, forward strand.
GAATCTCACATGATTCTTCCGCTGCGGCCACAGTCTCAAGCACCGATCACACATATCAACCCGCGAACTGGAATACTACTCTTATAAGAAAATATTTATAGTACAAAGTTTGTACAATTTTTCAACAAGTGAACAGTAACCCACCATTCACTCCACAAAGTTTGATGTTTGTTTCTCCAAAATTCAAAGCCACATAAAGTTTGCATGGCAGCTTTTTCCTTGTGCATGGTAGTTTGCTGGATCATGTAAGGCAGCTGGAAACTGAAGCTTCATGGTAGCTTCCTCATGTAGGCCATGCATGTGTATATGGACTTCATTACATATTTTAGGATTGTTATTTAATTTGTTTGGTAATCTATAATTGTCATTTTCATGTAGATTCTATAATGAAAGGATTTTGTTATTTGATTTGTTTGGTAACCTATAATTATAATTTTCAGATAGATTTTATAATGATAAGATTCTGTATCCGCCATTAAATTATAATAAAATTATATGAGCCGTCAATTAAGACAATAAATATAAGCATTTTGATACATTATCTGTTTTAATCCTAACCATTTGTTACATTATCTTTCATTCATACTATTGTGCTTCATAATATTATATATATATATATATATAATATATATATATATATATATATATATATATATATATATATATATATATATCATGAGTAATTAAGTTTTGGTTAATAATCTTGGTTTTATAGTTTCTGTTTTATGCAGGAATAACAATACTTTTCGTCAACGTATAAAACATTTGGTGCGGGCTAAATGAGAAGATATAGTGGTGAAGACAGAAGCTTTACATTGCTTCCTGAGATTTTTAACAGTCTCATGGATCTATTAATCATCATGTATTAGATTGATTGTATAATGTTGTAAATTTTTTATGTACAATGTATGTATTATGTTGTTTCACTTCCCGTAATTCCTTATGTTCCCAAATAATTTTAGGTGTAAGTATGTATATCTACTAATTATGAGAAACACATATTACATATATTGTTTTATGTTGTTAGGTTTTATCATAACTTAACTTGAGTTTTAGGATATCCTAAGTTTATTTTAATGCTATTATGATCGTGTAATTACATCTTTATGATGTTTTTCATGTATGAATGAATTTCATCTTTAAAAAAGTTATCCTTAATAGTAATTTAAGTCGTGGTTTTTTTAGTAATAAATAATTTTATTAAATTAAGTGTGTCAAAAAAATAAAAAATAGTGCAAAGAGCATCCTAACCCCACCTTTAGGATAAATATGAGATGTATTGTTGGAAATGAAAATTCTATTTCACTCTCTATATTTAGAGTATGCTATGTATTTTTTGGTCCTCGAATATGCTTTAAAATCCTAAACTACTCCACATAGAGATGCTCTTATGTTATTAAAAAAATAAAGATACATATTCGATATTAAGCTGAGTTTTAAATTTGATTTTAATCATATTATTTTGGTTATTAGGTTAATGAAAAAAATACTTGAATTTGATGTTGAGCTGAGTTTTATACTGAGTTTTTTTTTATATATTATTATTAGTAATTATTAGATAATAATTTAAATATAATTGAATATTAACTATATATTATTACTAAAACACATGTGAACAAATAATATGAAAAATGTAGCACAGCTCAACTCACATTTAAAAAAAAACTCATTAAAAAAATTACAAAAAATAAAGATACATATTCGATATTAAGCTGATTTTTATATTTGATTTTAATAATATTATTTTGGTTATTAGGTTAATGAAAAAAATACTTGAATTTGATGTTGAGCTGAGTTTTATATTGAGTTTTTTTTATAAATTATTATTAGTAATTATAAGATAATAATTTAAATATATTTGAATATTAAATATATATTATTACTAAAACACATGTGAATAAATAATATGAAAAATTTAGCACAGCTAAACTCAAATTTAAAAAAAGCTCATTAAAAAAAATTTAGTTCAAATATTTACTTTACTAGGTAAGTATTATTTTTAAATTTATTACTATATACTTTCACAAGCTAGTGTCATGTAACTAAGTTAGACTATTGTAGACAACAGAACCTGGGCGACGCTGTTCTAGGCTCGCGGCCTAGTTGAGAAGTATGAAATAACATGGAGTCGCCACCCGGTGTGAACCGGGACAAAGATTTAAGGCCGCACTCACCCCTCGCAAGGGAAGACCTCAAACCGTTGGGTTCGGAATGGTCCCTTACTTATGTCACTTGTGATGATATAATTTGTGCAATAAACTAACCGAATCTATTCATCATTCATGCTCAAGGGTACTTAGATCTAACATGCTTTCATCCAAATAATTTCACGCAATGTAACACAACGAGCCTATTGAGCCATTAAACCAACATGTATAAATCATTACCCAAACGCATCATAAACCAAGAACATGCATAATGAACAACCTAAACATGCTTTAACAAATAAATAACAAACTAAATTAAATCATGCTTTAAATAATAAACATATAACCTAAAGACTATAACATGCTCAAATACAAATTAGGATGAGACGAGATGCGTGTATCTTAAGTGGTACGTGGCATTGTATCCCGAGTGCAGACCATACTACCGTCCATTCGGAGTCGGCTATGGAATTTATGTCCGGGTTTCCATCCGATATACCACACAAGAGAACACATATCCCGCTCATCCAACAATCACATCATGCTTCAAACGACTCTCATGCAATTATATATCAAAATAAATAAAACAACAATAAAGAAGATAAGTAGAAAGGTGCCCTCAGGTCTAACCTCTTTTGTCGTCTAAGAAAGGGCGTTACACGTCCGTTGGAAGGGTGAATGATCCGCTACTCTTTTAGTTCACCAACTCAACGTCTTTCCTCGCTGTTTTCTGTTCGGGCTGCTGTTTCAAGTCCGTTTCGCTGCTACGTTTCAGGTCACTGTCTTGGTGGTTTGGCGGACTGTTTTGGGTGATTTTGAAGGCTTAGGGAGGTGCGTTTGTGGGATATTTTTAGGGAAACTTTATGGAGGTTTTTGGGGGGTTTTCTAGGTGATTTTAGGGCTGTTTTATGGGCTAAAGTCGCAGCAAATACTGACCAGAACAGTAAGCTAAACTCGGCAGTTCACTAGTGCAGTGAAGCCGTTTTCAGGGCTGACTTGGGCACACAATTGGGGCTGCTTTTGGGGGATATTTTGCACGACTTTAAGGTTGTGAATAAGGTTTATTTGAGGGTGTTTTGGGGCTGTGAATGGTGGCTAAAGACGCAGCAAAGAGGGCTTAAGTTTGGGTGTTGGGCGTGAAGGGTATAGATGAAGAAAGTGGATTTGCGGCACTAAAGGGTGATTTTGGCTTGATGATTCGGCAATGGAGGCTTGAAGGAGATCCTTGGGCGTGCAATGGAGGCTTAGATGAGTGTCTTAGGCGTGCTTGAGGGATATGTATGTGTTAGGGTTGTGTATGGGGGCAAAGGTCTCTTTTTATAGACAAAGGGAAAAGACTTTCCTTTTTAGATTAGGAAGGAATCTCCTAATTGGTTTCTAATAAGGAATGCATCTCCTAATTAGGATTTGGGATTGGATTTGATTTGGTAATGATTTTATTTGATTTCTTTTATTTAGGTAAGGATTTAACAAGATTTAAACATGTGATTAATGTGCAATTACCTAAATAAAGGGCAATGGGCGTGAATCATGTCCAATGGGCATAGGTTTGGTTTGACTTGGTTTGACTTGGGTTGACTTGGGTTTGGTTTGGGTTTGGTTTTGGGTTTTGGGTTTTGGGCCTTAGGTAAGCTTTGAAACGGAAGTCCAACAAGCAGCCGAAGCTAAACAACTCAGATAAATCCAACAAAAATTCTATTTTCCAACTTTACCCTTCCAACGTTCGTTTCCCGCGGCTTTCATGATTAAATAAGTAGTTGTCTCCATACGAGACTCATCATCGGGCTGATATGCAAAAATGCAATGCCTACAGTCGCCCCCACTTTCATGGGACTTGTGTAGTGTGTGACAATGAAAATTCCTATCAAAGTACGTGCAATGCATTTTTACTTACCTGGCTCGCCAGCTGCCACATGGTCCGCCTGTTGTGTTGAGTTGATATGATGTTGAGGTGCTTCGACCTCTGGTCCATTCCCAAACCGTTGTTGTGATGTGATGAGGTCCATTCCCGAACCGTCTCCGTGTTGTGGTCCATTCCCGAACCGATCTCCATTCCCGGAGTGTTGCTGTGATGTGATGAGGTCCATTCCAGAACCGTCACCGTGTTGTGGTCCATTCCCGAACCGATCTCCATTCCCGGAGTGTTGCTGTGATGTGATGAGGTCCATTCCCGAACCGTCACCGTGTTGTGGTCCATTCCCGAATCGATCTCCATTCCCGGAGTGTTGCTGTGATGTGATGAGGTCCATTCCCGAACCGTCACCGTGTTGTGGTCCATTCCCAGCGTGCCATTCTCGGCGTGTCCATTCCCGGACTTGTCCATTCCCGGACTATATCTCCATTCTCGGAGTGCCATTCCCGGCGTGCCATTCTCGGCGTGTCCATTCCCGGACTAAACTGATCTGATGTAATGTGAGCCTCGCCCCCAGAATTCCATACCCGGCAATGCTGATACTGATGTAATGTGGGCCTCGCCTCCAGAATGCCATACCCGGCAAGACTGATACTGATGTAATGTGGGCCTCGCCCCCAGAATGTCATACCCGACAAGACTGATATTGATAAAGATGTGGGCCTCACCCCCAGAGTGCCATACCCGGCAAGACTGATACTGATGCTAATACGGGCCTCGCCCAAAACTGATGCTGATGTGGGCCTCGCCCTAAAATGATGCTGATTTAGGCCTCGGCCCTGGGATTCATTCCAAATTCTGACGACATGGGCCTCGGCCCTGGGATTCATTCTAAATTCTGAAGACGTGGGCCTCGGCCCTGGGATTCATTCCAAATTTTGACGACGTGGGCCTCGGCCCTGGGATTCATTCCCTGGATTCATTCCAAATTCTGATGACGTGGGCCTCGGCCCTGGGGTTCATTCCCTGGATTCATTCCAAATTCTGAAGACGTGGGCCTCGGCTCTGGGATTCATTCCCGGATTCATTCCAAAACTATACTGATGTGGGCCTCGGCTCTAGGATTCATTCCTGAAATTGATGCTGACAATGCGGGCTTCAACCCTGGGATTCATTCCAAAACTCTGACAGCGTGAGCCTCGGCCCTGGGATTCATTCCCGGATTCATTCAAAAACTTTGCTGATATGGGCCTCGACCCTGGGATTCATTCTCGGATTCATTCCAAGACTCTGCTGATGTGGGCCTCGACCATGGGACTTATCCCCAAACTGCTGATAAGGTGGGCCTCGACCCTAAGTTGATACTGATGTGGGTCTCGCCCCAAACTGATACTGATGTGGGCCTCGCCCCCAGACTGAAACTGATGTGGGTCTTGCCCCAAAACTGATACTGATGTGGGCCTCAACCCCGAGACTCATCCCCAAACGAATACTGACACGGGCCTCGACCCCAAACTGAAACTGATGTGGGCCTCGCCCCAAATTGATGTGGGCCTCACCCCAAACTGATGTGGGCCTCGCCCCAAACTGATACTGACGTGGGCCTCGCCCCAAACTGATGTGGGCCTCAACCCTGGGACTCATCCCCAAAACTATTACTCATATGTTGCTGATTCTGGTTGGCTTGTCTTTGCCGCTTTCTCTTTTTCTTCTTTGAAACCTGTGAATACAAAACGAAACAAACACAAAAAGAATGCAAATACGTTACGTGTATGCATGCATGCATGAATGAATTTCCTATTTCGTTGGGTTAGGTCTTCCGCCAGTTCTCCAGTTGATTGCTCGGCCTTCTCTCTAGTCTCATGACTCAATATCTTGTTACGTCCTTGATTCGCGATGTGGTAGACTGGTCGCCCCCAGTCTTTGATTTAGCTTTCTGCTTTCCGCTGCTTACACTAGGTCAAGGTGAACCATATGGTGGGGCCTTCCATATCATCATACTATATTACATGATACGAAATAGTCACAATAGTTATACATATCATTGTCCTCAAAGAATGCTCAATAATGAAACCAGAGAACCTTCAAAACATTCGATGCAACTCAAATCGAAGTCTTTGAACAAATGATCTATGTCAGACTCAAAGTGTGTGTGTGCAAATGTTCTTTCACAGCTTAATCCTTAGGTAAGCTAACTCGATGATTTCGTTTCAAAAATCGGGATCGATGGGTCAAACCAACCTAGATGTCTCAGTTAGGCTCTGCAATTGCTTTTTCATGCTCAATGTGATATGGTTTTATTTCTCTTTTGTCTCTCTTCTTTTTTTTTTTTTCATTTTGAACTTCTTCTTTTTTCTTTCTTTTTTTTTCTTTTTTTTTTCAACACACCCACCCTTTAAGGTAGCATTTCTCCTCATGGTGGTCCTAATACTCGCCCATGGGTAGCTTCACGCTTATCAGTTATAGGTGGTTCAATTCTTTTCTTCAGAGACTTTTCTTTCATTTTCAACCATACCACACATCATAACATAAGCAAATCAAGATAGACTGTAGGCACTGCATTTTTACACATAAGTCCCTATGATGAGTCTCATTTTGGAGACACTACCTTTTAAGTCACGGAGGTCACGGAAAACGGACATCGGAAGGGGAATTCAGAATAAACAAGGTTCACTGTTTTCGTTGGTGCTACGTTCGTGTATACGTTCGAACGTCAAACAGATTGCGGGCGTTCGTGCTGCGTTCGATGATGCGTTCGAACGGTGTCGGTAATTCTGATTTTGCTGCTAGCCTCACATTAAGCCCAATTCGCCCAAACCTTGGCCCACACGCCCAAGCCCACTTAAAACACATATTTAACACATGGTGAAATCAAAACAAATCTAAAAATCACATACCAAATTAAATAAAATACTTACACAAATTAAAGAAATTGCATGCCTAATTAAAATCAATCAACAAACTAAATGCCTAATCTAAACCAATCAAATATAATCATACCAAGTTAAAATCAATCAACCAATATATTATTCCCAAACATAAAATATTGTATGCCTAATCAACATAAACTAAATATTCAACCTCCCTAATCCAAGCCAATCAAATCCCTTGCTTTCCTTGTCCAACACCAAATCATATCCCTTTTTAATACACAAATCCCTTTCCTTGTCAAGCCTAACCCTTTGCCTATAAAAAGAACCCTTCACCAACCTTCTCAAGGCTAGCTAGCTCATTCACATAAGAAACACCCAAGCTCATAGACACAACTCTCTCTCACTCTCAATAACAAAAAGATCACAAACCAAAGAACCCTCATCGCCTTGACCAAAACACATCCCGAATAACCCCTTCACCTCACCGAAAAACACATCCCAAACAGCCCTAAACACACACATAAAACAGCCCCCGAACCACACCATAACACCACTGAAAATAACACCCAAAACAGTAGCCAAAACATCCCAAAAACAGTAACTAAAATACAGCAGTAAAACAGTAGCAGCGGCAGCGAATCGGAGTCAAAACAGCAGCAAAAGACGGAGGACGACGACCCAAAACAGTAAGACAACGAACGAGAGCATTGAACCAGTGAACCGGAAGAGTTGCGGAGCTTTACCCCTTCCGATCTTCGTGAAACGCGAGTCCGAGAGACGACTTAAAAGGTTAGACCTGAGGGCACTTTTTCATTAGTTTATATTCGTTTCTTTTATTATTGAATTGTATTCACATGAGAGTCGTTTATGGATGCGTGTTGTGGGTATTGGATGAATGGAAGAGTGTTGTCTCTTGTGGTATATAGGATGGAAACCCAGACGTAAATTCCGTAGCCGAATCCGAATGGACGGTAGTGCGGTCTGTACTTGGGACACAACTCCACGTACCACTTGAGTAAACGGCACCTTCTCTTGTTTTGTGTTGCTTTGGTTTATTTAATTCTTGTCATTTAAATTCTGCATGTTGTTTATTCCCGTATGATACGATCGAGTGCATGGGCTTAGTAAGTGCGATGAAAGGTTCCCTAATTGGAGGGTTAAAATCCTTCACCACGATGCTCTGCCGCACCGATTGATGTGTGTTCGGTTGAATGCGAAATACGTTCAATCGGACATACTTAGTTTGATATGATTGTCTTTATTTTCGTATGCATGATTCAACCGAGTGCATGGGCTTAGTAAGTGCAATGTGAGATCCCCTATGGGGAGGGGCTAAAGCCCTTTACCACGAGGCTTTGCCGCGCCGGTTGATGTGTGTTCGGTCGGATACAAGATACGTTCAATCGGGCACACTATGTTTAGTATTGTTGCTTTTCATTCTATGTATGCATGATTCAGTCGAGCGCATGGGCTTAGTACGTTGGTCTAAAGGTCCTCTCTTTGAGAGATCAAGAGCCCCAAAAGGCCACCTTTACGGCAGTACTTCGCCGCGCCCCTTATTTTGTCGTTTATGTATTACGTCCCATTTCATGCATCAGATCTGTTCCCGTTCGAACGCGTTTACGAACGCAACTCGAACGCGCATGTATTTTACCTTGTCATGCATCAGGTTTTATTTCTGTTCGAACGCGTTCACGAACGCCATACGAACGTGAGCATTCTGTTTCATTTCCGTTCGAACGCGCTCACAAACGCCACACGAACGAGAGCATTCTGTTTCATTTCCGTTCGAACGCGTTATCAAACGACATACGAACGCGAACCTTCTGTTTACCGTTCGAACGCGTTTACGAACGCTACGCGAACGCACACACACTTTCTTAGTTTCATAATGTATCAGGTCTGGTTCCGTTCGAACGCGTTCTCGGACGCTACACGAACGCGAACCTTCTGTTTACCGTTCGAACGCGTTTACGAACGCTACACGAACGCGCACACACTGAACTGAGTCTGTCTTATCATATTCATGCATAATTGCCTCTTGGTTGATCTTTCTTGTGTTATATAGCCAACCGTATTATTTGTATTCCTGCATTTATCTATTCCATGTGTTATTGGGATTGTATTCAAGCATGATTAGGCTGTTAGCAGGTTATTTGGTTAATATGTTCATGAGATAGTACTCAAGCATGATTAGGTTGTTCTTAGTTTTCCATATCATAGGATTGAAATATGTTCATGAGATTGTCATGTGATGTTGCATGTTGTGATGAACTTGTTGATGTATATACATGAATCTAGAAGCATGATATTTTTGGAAATAAATGTTACTTAAGCTTAATTAAATTATTACATAAATCCTTTCATTACAAGTGACATGAGTAAGAGACCATTCCGAACCCAACGGTTTGAGGTCTTCCCTTGCGAGGGGTGAGTGCGGCCTTAAATCTTTGTCCCGGTTCACACCGGTGGCGACTCCATGTTATTTCGTACTTCCCAACTAGTGCCGCGAGCCTAGGAACGGCGTCGCCCAGGTCCTGTTGTCCACAGTCTGGCGAATCCACTGGGGATAGAGAGTTGGCCCCGAAATATTGTCTTGTAATAAGTGGATTTATGTTTTAATTGGCCATGTCTATAGTAGATAAGTGGGGGTTTAATCAAGGGCATTTTGAGGCTAGGTAATGGTTTGGTGTCTTCCTTCACTCACTACCTTTCTAGAAGGAAAAGCTGTGAGGACACCTTTATGGCCATCTACTTGTAGCCTTTGTGATGGACTAATTTGGAGGACTCGTTGTTTATTCCTGACACCAAGCGATAAGAGCCTAAGAGGCTTTGGGTATTTAAGTGAGCCTCGCTCCACCTTCCCTCTGGGGAATCTACAACGGGAAATCCATTTGACAGTCCGTCACACACCATAGCTCATTGGCACGTACCTTAGTGTATAAAAAAGGATGCGCTCACTTGGTCGCTTGAACCCTTGAATGGGGAGACCTAGTTGTGGGCTATCCTTCGCCGGTGAGAGCCTTTGTCCATACTCTTGCAAATCCACCCATAGACCTGTTTGTATGGTTAAAGTAACAATTATTCCTTGAGAATGTGCTTATGGACCATCCTCATTTGGGTGCAGTTGGACTATTGTCAGAAATGCGGGCTTGCTGGGCCATTTAAACTGGGGCAAGTTCGTATTGTATGACTATTGGACCCAGGGCTTTTGAAATATTGATGGGCCATTATGTAAAAATTATTATGTCATGTTTGCATTATCTCCCTTCTATGCTTGTGTTTGGGAACATCATCGTTTGGATTCATTTGGACTATTTGTCATAAGATATGGGCTTGTTGGGCCATTTAAACGGGGACAAGAACGTATTTTATGACGATTGGGCCGAAGGCTTCTAAGTGTTGATGAGCCACCTTGTGTTTGTGTTCGGAATGTTACCATTTGGATTTAGTTGGGCTCCTTGCCATGAGACGTGAACTTTTTGGGCCATTTAAACTGGGACGAGTTCACTCCTATGACAGTTAGCCCAAAAGCTTCTGAAATGATGATGGGCCGATTTGTGTGAGAATTTTAATGAGTTGATATATTCCTTGTATCATATGCATCTCATGCACCCCATGCATACATACATCATGTTAACCTTGTGTTCTGAAAGCCATCATAGATACATGTTGGTTAGGGAAGAGGACAGACTTGTCAAAAGACCAAGCAGCCACCAAGAGTACTGGCAGAAGACCTAGCCCAACGGGATAGGAAACCCAATCATGCATGCATGCATACACGTAACATTTTGCATCCTTTTTGTGTTTGTTCTGTTTTGTAATAATAGGTTTCAAAATAAAAAAAGAAAGCGTCAAAAGACAACCAATCAGGAATCGACAGTACTGCAGCAGTCTGGGGGCGAGGCCCGTATCAGTATCAGCCTTAGGGCGAGGCTCATATCAGTAGTATCAGTCTGGGGGCGAGGCCCATATCAGCAGTATCAGTCTGGGGGCGAGGCCCATATCAGCAGTATCAGTCTTGGGGCGAGGCCCGTATCAATATCAGTCTTGGGGCGAGGCCCATATCAGTAGTATCAGTCTTGGGGCGAGGCCCATGTCAGTAGCAGTTGGGGCCGAGGCCCACTTCAGCAATCAGTTTTGGGGATGAGTCCCGAGGGTCGAGGCCCACATCAGCATCAATCTGGGGGCGAGGCCCATGTCAGTAGCAGTTGGGGCCGAGGCCCACTTCAACATCAGTTTTGGGGATGAGTCCCAGGGTCGAGGCCCACATCAAACACAGTTTGGGAATGAGTCCCAGGGTCGAGGCCCACATTACATCAGATCAGTTCCGCCGAGAATGGCACTCCGAGAATGGAGATATAGTCCGGGAATGGACAGCTCGAGAATGAGCACGCCGAGAATGGCACTCCGAGAATGGAGATAGTCCGGGAATGGACAGCTCGAGAATGAGCATGCCGAGAGTGGCACTCCGAGAATGGAGATATAGTCCAGGAATGGACAGCTCGAGAATGAGCACGCCGGGAATGGCACTCCGATAATGGAAATACAGTTCAGGAATGAACAAGCCGGGAATGGCACTCCAAGAATGTAAGCATAGTTCGAGAATGAACACCTCACAGTAAAGGTTCGGGAATGGACCAACTCACAGTAACAGTTCGGGAATGAACACCTCACAGTAACGGTTCGGGAATGGACCAACTCACAGTAACGGTTCGGGAATGGACCACCTTACAGTAACGGTTCGGGAATGAACCACCTCACGATAACAGTTCAGGAATGAACAACTTACAGTAACAGTTCGGGAATAAAGCCCACATTCAGTACAGTTCAGGAAGAAAGCCTACAAACTCGGGAATAAAGCCCACATTCAGTACAGTTCGGGGACAAAGCCCACAGTTAACACAGTCAGGGAACAAAGCCCAGGGGAATAAAAGCCTCATGTCAGTATAGTTTGAGAACAAAGCTCAAGAGGAAGAAAGCCTCATATCAGTATAAGTTTGAGAACAAAGCTCAAGGGGAAGAAAGCCCCATGTCAGTACAGTTCGGGAATAAAGCTCGGGAGGAATAAAACCTCATCTCAACAGTTCGGGAATAAAGCTCGGGAGGAATAAAGCCTCATCTCAACACAGTTCGAGAATAAAGCTCGGAGGAATAAAGCCTCATCTCAACAGTTCGGGAATAAAGCTCGGGAGGAATAAAGCCTCATCTCAACAGTTCGAGAACAAAGCTCAAGAGGAAGAAAGCCTCATATCAGTATAAGTTTGAGAACAAAGCTCAAGGGGAAGAAAGCCTCATGTCAGTACAGTTCGGGAATAAAGCTCGGGAGGAATAAAGCCTCATCTCAACAGTTCGGGAATAAAGCTCGGGAGGAATAAAGCCTCATCTCAACACAGTTCGAGAACAAAGCTCAGAGGAATAAAGCCTCATCTCAACAGTTCGGGAACAAAGCTCGGAGGAATAAAGCCTCATCTCAACACAGTTCGGGAACAAAGCTCGGAGGAATAAAGCCTTATCTCAACAAATCGGAAATAAAGCTCGAGGAATAAAGCCTCATCTACACAGTTCGGGAATAAAGCCCACACTCAGTGCAGTTCGGGAATAAAGCCCACATTCAATACAATTCAGGAAGAAAGCCTACGTCCAGTAAATTCGGGAATAAAGCCCACATTCAGTTCAGTTCAGGAAAAAAGCCTGCATTCAGCTCAGTACGGAAATAAAGCCCACATTCAGTACAATTCAGGAAGAAAGCCTACATTCAGCTCAGTTCATGGATAAAGCCCACAGTTAACACAGTCAGGGAACAAAGCTCACTCTCTACAACAATTCGGGAACAAAGCCCACAATCAACATAATTGAAGGGAGAAAGCCTAGGAATAAAGCCTCATCTCAACAGTCCAGGAATAAGGCTCAGGAGGAATAAAGCCTCATCTCAACACAGTTCGGGAACAAAGCTCGGAGGAATAAGGCCTCACCTCAGCAGTTCGGGAATAAAGCTCGGGAGGAATAAAGCCTCATCTTAACACAGTTCGAGAATGAACAAGCCGGGAACGGCACTCCAAGAATGGAAGCACAGTTCGAGAATGGAACACATCGCAGCACGGTTCGAGAATGAACCAGGGGTCGCAGCACCTCATCATCCAAATCAACTCAACTCAACACATGGTAAGTCAAGTGGCAGCTGGCGAGCCAGGTAAGTGAAAATGCATTGCATAACTTTGATAGGATTGTCACTGTCGCACATTACACAAGTCCCATCAAAGTGGGGGCGACTGTAGGCACTGCATTTTTACACATAAGTCCCTATGATGAGTCTCATTTTGGAGACACTACCTTTTAAGTCACGGAGGTCACGGAAAACGGACATCGGAAGGGGAATTAAGAATAAACAAGGTTCACTGTTTTCGTTGGTGCTACATTCGTGTATACGTTCGAACGTCAAACAGATTGCGGGAGTTCGTGCTGCGTTCGATGATGCGTTCGAACGGTGTCGGTAATTCTGGTTTTGCTGCTAGCCTCACATTAAGCCCAATTCGCCCAAACCTTGGCCCACACGCCCAAGCCCACTTAAAACACATATTTAACACATGGTGAAATCAAAACAAATCTAAAAATCACATACCAAATTAAATAAAATACTTACACAAATTAAAGAATTGCATGCCTAATTAAAATCAATCAACAAACTAAATGCCTAATCTAAACCAATCAAATATAATCATACCAAGTTAAAATCAATCAACCAATATATTATTCCCAAACATAAAATATTGTATGCCTAATCAACATAAACTAAATATTCAACCTCCCTAATCCAAGCCAATCAAATCCCTTGCTTTCCTTGTCCAACACCAAATCATATCCCTTTTTAATACACAAATCCATTTCCTTGTCAAGCCTAACCCTTTGCCTATAAAAAGAACCCTTCACCAACCTTCTCAAGGCTAGCTAGCTCATTCACATAAGAAACACCCAAGCTCATAGACACAACTCTCTCTCACTCTCAATAACAAAAAGATCACAAACCAAAGAACCCTCATCGCCTTGACCAAAACACATCCCGAACAACCCTTTCACCTCACCGAAAAACACATCCCAAACAGCCCTAAACACACATAAAACAGCCCCCGAACCACACCATAACACCACTGAAAATAACACCCAAAACAGTAGCCAAAACATCCCAAAAACAGTAACTAAATACAGCAGCAAAACAGTAGCAGCGGCAGCGAATCGGAGTCAAAACAGCAGCAAAAGACGGAGGACGATGACCCAAAACAGTAAGACAACGAACGAGAGCAGTGAACCAGTGAACCGGAAGAGTTGCGGAGCTACCCCTTCCGATCTTCGTGAAACGCGAGTCCGAGAGACGACTTAAAAGGTTAGAGCTGAGGGCACTTTTTCATTAGTTTATATTCGTTTCTTTTATTATTGAATTGTATTCACATGAGAGTCGTTTATGGATGCGTGTTGTGGGTATTGGATGAATGGAAGAGTGTTGTCTCTTGTGGTATATAGGATGGAAACCCAGACGTAAATCCGTAGCCGAATCCGAATGGACGGTAGTGCGGTCTGTACTTGGGACACAACTCCACGTACCACTTGAGTAAACGGCACCTTCTCTTGTTTTGTGTTGCTTTGGTTTATTTAATTCTTGTCATTTAAATTCTGCATGTTGTTTATTCCCGTATGATATGATCGAGTGCATGGGCTTAGTAAGTGCGATGAAAGGTTCCCTAATTGGAGGGTTAAAATCCTTCACCACGATGCTCTGCCGCACCGATTGATGTGTGTTCGGTTGAATGCGAAATACGTTCAATCGGACATACTTAGTTTGATATGATTGTCTTTATTTTCGTATGCATGATTCAACCGAGTGCATGGGCTTAGTAAGTGCAATGTGAGATCCCCTATGGGGAGGGGCTAAAGCCCTTTACCACGAGGCTTTGCCGCGCCGGTTGATGTGTGTTCGGTCGGATACAAGATACGTTCAATCGGGCACACTATGTTTAGTATTGTTGCTTTTCATTCTATGTATGCATGATTCAGTCGAGCGCATGGGCTTAGTACGTTGGTCTAAAGGTCCTCTCTTTGAGAGATCAAGAGCCCCAAAAGGCCACCTTTACGGCAGTACTTCGCCGCGCCCCTTTATTTTGTCGTTTATGTATTACGTCCCATTTCATGCATCAGATCTGTTCCCGTTCGAACGCGTTTACGAACGCAACTCGAACGCGCATGTATTTTACCTTGTCATGCATCAGGTTTTATTTCTGTTCGAACGCGTTCACGAACGCCATACGAACGTGAGCATTCTGTTTCATTTCCGTTCGAACGCGCTCACAAACGCCACACGAACGAGAGCATTCTGTTTCATTTCCGTTCGAACGCGTTATCAAACGACATACGAACGCGAACCTTCTGTTTACCGTTCGAACGCGTTTACGAACGCTACGCGAACGCACACACACTTTCTTAGTTTCATAATGTATCAGGTCTGGTTCCGTTCGAACGCGTTCTCGGACGCTACACGAACGCGAACCTTCTGTTTACCGTTCGAACGCGTTTACGAACGCTACACGAACGCGCATACACTAAAATGAGTCTGTCTTATCATATTCATGCATAATTGCCTCTTGGTTGATCTTTCTTGTGTTATATAGCCAACCGTATTATTTGTATTCCTGCATTTATCTATTCCATGTGTTCTTCGGATTGTATTCAAGCATGATTAGGCTGTTAGCAGGTTATTTGGTTAATAGGTTCATGAGATAGTACTCAAGCATGATTAGGTTGTTCTTAGTTTTCCATATCATAGGATTGAAATATGTTCATGAGATTGCCATGTGATGTTGCATGTTGTGATGAACTTGTTGATGTATGTACATGAATCTAGAAGCATGATATTTTTGGAAATAAATGTTACTTAAGCTTAATTAAATTATTACATAAATCCTTTCATTACAAGTGACATGAGTAAGGGACCATTCTGAACCCAACGGTTTGAGGTCTTCCCTTGCGACGGGTGAGTGCGGCCTTAAATCTTTGTCCCGGTTCACACCGGGTGGCGACTCCATGTTATTTCGTACTTCCCAACTAGTGCCGCGAGCCTAGGAACGGCGTCGCCCAGGTCCTGTTGTCCACATAGACATCTAAGCAAACGGTCATTCACAGACCTACAATTTCTTCAACTAGTCACTTTGCTAACTACTCAGGTTTTCACTGCTAAGAACCATAATCAAGTGCTTACGAGTCTAACATAGATCAATCACTCAAAGTATCAGATAAAAGCACATCAAGAGTTTATCGTTTCTAAAGTTTCACTCTAAAGCAATCAATTTCATCATCGGACTTATGTCTAACTATTATGGACTAAAAACAAACAACAATTTTTTTTTCTTTTCTGTTTTTTATTTTTATTTTTCTCTCTCTTTTTTTCTTGTCTTTTTTTTTCTTTTCTCTCTTTTTTCTTTTTTTCGAAGGCCCGCCCCAATGGTCTTTCTATCCTTTCCATAAGGTTTTCTATTTCTCAATTTCCTCTTCCCCGCTATCCATGTCTGCTAAACTCTTCTTGACAAGTCTTCTTTTATCCCTAACCTAACGGATATCTATGATGGTTTTTAAGATACGGGGTTAACATGATGCATGTATGAATGAGATGCATGCGACATATGAGATATAATATGCATGTGGTTATCAAAAGCATAAAGGGGCAACTTCTATAGGATATACAACTATCGTTCTCATGCGGGTTTACGGGAGTGTGGACAAAGGCTCTCGTTTGACGAAGGATTACCCACAACTAGGACTCCCCACTCAAGGGTTCAAGCGACCAAGTGAGTGCACCTTTTTTATACCTTACGGTACGTGCCAACGAGTTACGGTGTGTGACTAACTGTCGAATGAATTTCCCATCGTAGATTCCCCAGAGGGAGGGTGGAGCGAGGCTCTCTTAAGTACCCAAGCCCCTTAGACTCTTATCGCTTGGTGTCAGGAATAAACAACGAGTCCTCCAAACTAGTCTGTCACAACGAGCTACAAGTAATGATTATCTCGGTGTCTTCACAGCTTTTCCTTATGAAAAGGTAGTGAGTGAAGGAAGACACCCAACCATCACCTAGCTCCAACAAAGCCTTTGATTAACCCCTTTCAACTCACTATCGAAACGATTAACTAAAGCACAAATCATAAACATCACAAGACATGATTTCGGGGCCGATTCAAAATATCCCCAGTGGAGTCGCCAGACTGTAGACAACAGAACCTGGGCGACGTTGTTCTAGGCTCGCGGCCTAGTTGAGAAGTATGAAATAACATGGAGTCGTCACCCGGTGTGAACCGGGACAAAGATTTAAGGCCGCACTCACCCCTCGCAAGGGAAGACCTCAAACCGTTGGGTTCGAAATGGTCCCTTACTTATGTCACTTGTGATGATATAATTTGTGCAATAAACTAACCGAATCTATTCATCATTCATGCTCAAGGGTACTTAGATCTAACATGCTTTCATCCAAATAATTTCACGCAATGTAACACAACAAGCCTATTGAGCCATTAAACCAACATGTATAAATCATTACCCAAACGCATCATAAACCAAGAACATGCATAATGAACAACCTAAACATGCTTTAACAAATAAATAACAAACTAAATTAAAACATGCTTTAAATAATAAACATATAACCTAAAGACTATAACATGCTCAAATACAAATTAGGATGAGACGAGATGCATGTATCTTAAGTGGTACGTGGCATTGTATCCCGAGTGCAGACCATACTACCGTCCATTCGGAGTCGGCTATGGAATTTACGTCCGGGTTTCCATCCGATATACCACAAAAGAGAACACATATCCCGCTCATCCAACAATCACATCATGCTTCAAACGACTCTCATGCAATTATATATCAAAATAAATAAAACAACAATAAAGAAGATAAGTAGAAAGGTGCCCTCAGGTCTAACCTCTTTTGTCGTCTAAGAAAGGGCGTTACACGTCCGTTGGAAGGGTGAATGATCCGCTACTCTTTTAGTTCACCAACTCAACGTCTTTCCTCGCTGTTTTTCTGTTCGGGCTGCTGTTTCAAGTCCGTTTCGCTGCTGTTTCGCTGCTACGTTTCAGGTCACTGTCTTGGTGGTTTGGCGGACTGTTTTGGGTGATTTTGAAGGCTTAGGGAGGTGCGTTTGTGGGATATTTTTAGGGAAACTTTATGGAGGTTTTTGGGGGGTTTTCTAGGTGATTTTAGGGCTGTTTTATGGGCTAAAGTCGCAGCAAATACTGACCAGAACAGTAAGCTAAACTCGGCAGTTCACTAGTGCAGTGAAGCCGTTTTCAGGGCTGACTTGGGCGCATAATTGGGGCTGCTTTTAGGGGATATTTTGCACGACTTTAAGGTTGGGAATAAGGTTTATTTGAGGGTGTTTTGGGGCTGTGAATGGTGGCTAAAGACGCAGCAAAGAGGGCTTAAGTTTGGGTGTTGGGCGTGAAGGGTATAGATGAAGAAAGTGGATTTGCGGCACTAAAGGGTGATTTTGGCTTGATGATTCGGCAATGGAGGCTTAAAGGAGATCCTTGGGCGTGCAAGGGAGGCTTAGATGAGTGTCTTAGGCGTGCTTGAGGGATATGTATGTGCTAGGGTTGTGTATGGGGGCAAAGGTCTCTTTTTATAGACAAAGGGAAAAGGCTTTCCTTTTTAGATTAGGAAGGAATCTCCTAATTGGTTTCTAATAAGGAATGCATCTCCTAATTAGGATTGGGATTGGATTTGATTTGGTAATGATTTTATTTGATTTCTTTTATTTAGGTAAGGATTTAACAAGATTTAAACATGTGATTAATGTGCAATTACCTAAATAAGGGCAAGGCTGGGCGTGAATCATGTCCAATGGGCATAGGTTTGGTTTGACTTGGTTTGACTTGGGTTGACTTGGGTTTGGTTTTGGGTTTGGTTTTGGGTTTTGGGCCTTAGGTAAGCTTTGAAACGGAAGTCCATCAAGCAGCCGAAGCTAAACAACTCAGATAAATCCAACAAAAATTCTATTTTCCAACTTTACCCTTCCAACGTTCGTTTCCCGCGGCTTTCATGACTAAAGAAGTAGTTGTCTCCATACGAGACTCATCATCGGGCTGATATGCAAAAATGCAATGCCTACAATTATTTAATATTTAATTGAAGAATATGTTTTTTTTTTAATATATGAATCTCAACTCACATTTGAAAAAAATCATTAAAAATAAATTATTAGTTCAAATATTTACTTTACCAGGTAAGTATTATTTTTAAATTTATTACCATATACTTTCACAAGCTAGTGTACTATAATTAAGTTTGACTATTTAATATTTAATTAGAGAAAAAAATTATGTATGAATTTCAATCACATAATGTTGATTATAATTAGTAACAATTAAGGTTCATAATGCATTTCTCATTCTAATGGAAGGAGATAGATCAACTATCAACATGGGCGGTGCCATGTAAGGACCAGAGGGGGCTTCAGCCCCCTCTGGCTTTTGGGGAAAAAAAAAATTATTTTTTGGATTATTTTATTTAAAATTTTGATTATTCTATAAATTTCTTTTATATTTCAAAATTTGATCATTTATTTAAATCAATTTTATAATAGATATATATAAAGTTAAAATATCATTTAATGATATCAATTCATCCGCAATTAGATTGTATGAAATCAATGATTAAGATTTCGATATCTATATTTAAATAAAAAAAAGTAAGTTAAAATAGCCCCACATATCCATATTAAAAGAAAACAAAAATAGTATTATGTAATTTATAAGACTGATAATTACCTAGATAAATATTGAAAAATGTCACGTAAGCGATCGTATGGAATTTAAATAGTATCCACGGATCAAAGAATTTTGGCACCTGTTGAGGGGTGATTTTCGTTCCAGGGGCAGTTTCAGGATAATCCCCCCGGAGACAATCCTCCTTCAACTCTGAATTTGTTTGGTTATGGGAGACCAAAAGCAAATTTTGACAAAAAACAGGTCAAACACACAATCGACAAAGAGTTTAACGTGATTCGGCGAAATGAATCCAACCTATGTCCACGGCCACAAAATGGGGTGTCGCTTTTACCACCAAATCGAGCTCGACCAACCTATTTAGAGGTGGATCAAAAAGGAACCGAGCTGTTTGTGTTGTAATGTTTCTTACAAAATAGTGCTTCTGTGAGATTTTGATAACCCCTTACAAATATGTTCACCTTCCCCTTTTATACTATTGAATACATAATACTGTTCTCAAACTTCTGTGACGTCACCCATGTGGATCTCTGACTAATTGACGGACTCCCTGCCCCAAGACTACTTGGCCGAAAGTAAAACCTACTCTCAAGCTACTCCGCCGAAAGCAAACATACTCCACCTTACGGCTTGTCACATTACCTTATCTTGCACACTGCCCCACGTGATAATAATGATATCAGCCTGGAAAGAATCAAGTGGCGATACATGTCGTAAGGAATAGTCCAAAATACCCTGATCACACATCGGTTTCTAAGAGGTCGGTCAAATAGTCTGCCGCCGAACTATGAATGGTGTTATTGATCTGACACATTATACCCGAGCCACCCGACACTTTATATAAAATGTGTTATTGTTACAGCTCAAGCTGCTCAGCCCCCGTTGAATCGAAATTCTGGCTCCGCCACTGACTATCAAACCTATTATATTTGTCCGTTTTGAGTAATGTAGGCTTGGCCCACCTATTTATAAAAAAGTCTTGTCCATTTAAGTGGTTGTTAACATTGACATGACTCAAATCATGTCATCTAATATGTAGATTTATTTGTGTTTGGGGTGAGACTTGAATCATGAACCATAAATCCATTATGTTTTGTGAGTTCATCTTTGGTACAATCTTGATGGTACCATCTCGAACTCACAGACCCTACATTAAGTTTAGGGAGTGGATAAAATTTCAATATCTAACAACACATCTCACTTCTATCTTACGTAAATTTCAGGTGACATACTAATAAAATAAAACTGTCATAAGACCAACAAATTACATTATATTATTTATAATAATAAAAAATTTTATATTATGTAGGAGATATGCAGGAAATTATTGGAGTACATACTCCTTAATTAAAAATGATGTCATTTTTAGATTATGTAGGGAGGCGTGTACGGAGTATGGTTGGAGATGTTTCTGCTACTCAATCATTACTTATATTAAAAATCAACAATGTTGTTAATATCATATTGTAAAGAAAAATTATCATATATCCCCTCTAAAGTTAAGTAAGCTCCGAAAATATGTCTGATTTTTAAAAATTATCATTTGTCAACTCTAAGTTATGAAAAATAATATTTTACACCTAAATTGCTAATTTTTTGAGTGTAAAATGTTATTTTTCATAACTAGTTTTTTATTATAAAAATGTCATCATTATTCATTAGTACTTTTGGGTGTAAATATCTCATTTTCATAACTTGTGGTGGACTCATTAAAATTTTCAAAAATCAACCCTTGGATATCGAAGGCGTCCTTGGTGATCTCGTAGTTCCTATAGGATGGAGACGATGAGGTCGGTCCATGGATTTTCTTTCCTTTTGGCGTATTTCGCTCAGATGGTTGAAGAGATATAATGCATCAAGTTGTTTGCGACGACCAACTTGATCCTTTTCCATAGGGATATGTATTTTCAGACTATAGCTTATTTAAAAGTATTATTTTTGGGCAAATGGATGATAATTTCCATATTATAAATATAAGGAAAATTATCATTTTGACATCCGAAAAATGAGTTATGTAATATTCGAAAAGTCTAAATAAATGTAATTTTACACTAAAAGTTCCAGTCACCTTACTAATTTATACTTGTAGGTTTTTTTTTTACACTTAAAATTATAATCAACGTGCTAATTTAGACATAAAAGGTTTCAGACCATGTATAAATTTACACATCAAAAGTTTAAATTAATGCATTGACCAAAATTATGAATATAAAATTGAATTTATTTAAAGTTTTTAGATATTTATTAAGTCAAACTTCCAGGTGTAAAAATGATTATTTCCTTAAATATAATTTTATATTATTCTTGTTGTAGTATTATTATTTTAACTCTAGAGATAACAATATAGTAAATATTGTTATCCGAAATTTAGTAAATATTGGTTAGGTTTTGATTTCGAAATTAGGTAACCGAAATGATTTCGATCGGTTATTATTTTTGGTATTTTAGAAATCAGATACGCAATATCCTACCAAAAAAATTATAATATTAATAGTTAAAAAAAATTAATTTTTAAAAATTAATAAATTTGTATTTTTTTTCAAAATTTTCAATAAATTTATTAGGTATCAGATATCTAAATATTTGGTCACAGATATACATATTAAACGTGATTTTTTCAATTATAAATAAGTATTAATATTGAATATAATTTCAGTTTAGTTTTCAACAAAAATGTTCGTATAATCATCATATAATTTTTTTTTGGGATAACCGGGGTGTCCGGGCCAGCTACGCGCACCTCGATTAATCCTCGGGACCTGTGCCCCGTGCCCTCAGAAGTTTCCCAACACAGATCAGGGTAAGTCGCTGGCTTTTCACACTAGGGGCATGGCCCCAAAAAAAATACATCTAATGAGATTCGAACCTTAAACCTAAAAGAGAGTAAATAACTCAAGTCCAAAGCCTTTATCAGCAACCCATTGGGTTATCATCATATAATTTGCCATCCCTGATTTTATATATATATATATACTAGTTTTTGCCTGTGCCTACGGCACGGCGTTACAGTATTTGGCCAGTGCCTACGGCACGGTGTTATAATATTTGCTCGTGCCTACGGCACAGTGTTACAGAATTAAATGATTTTATTTTTTAATTAAATGATGCCCGTGCCTACGGCACGGTGTTACAGTATTTGGCCGTGCCTACGGCACGGTGTTACAGAATTAAATGATTTTATTTTTAATTAAATGATTTTATTTTAACTTTCTATTTTTTAATTTGAAAATTTTAAAATTTTTGACCATTTCCATCAATCGATTCACTCTCTTTCCTCCAATTACCAATGAAATGATCTGAGCCGTCAATTAAGTCACATAAAGAGAGCCGTTGGATACACTCTCTTTCCTCCAATACCATTCTCCTTTATTATATATATATATATATATATATATATATATGCAGAATAGTAAGGTATAAATGAATGATATACACCTCAGCAGACGCAAAATAGCAGAATGCATGAAGAGCAGGTGGACGAGTAAGGTTTCGCCAACTCGACAAGACCACAAATGAATCTCCAGCCACTTCGATATTTATCTTTCTCAATTCTCACTTCTCCCAATGTTCTGCGGAAACTTCTTTTAACCTCTTTTTTTTTTTTTTTCACCCATTATATAATTCATCAGATACATTGTTTTATAAAAATGGCACTCTCGACTCCTGATCGCTTAACATTGACTGGTACGTAAATATAATGATAGAAAATAATGGATGTCGTTTTATTTTATTTTATTTTATTTTTATATTTTTAGCTTTTGTTTTTTTCTCTGGTTTAGTACTTTTGATGAATATAATATGACGATCCAGCAAGTGTTCCTGTTTCTATATACAGTCAGGATCATTATTAATCTTTGATTTTTTATTTATTTATTTATTTTTTGATTTTTGGAAAGAAGCGGCGACGTTTTATTAGTTTTATCTACTTTTTAGCTAAAATATGATGGAGCATTAGTGTGCATTTTGCGTGGCGTGCAATTCACAGTTTATGTTTCTTTGATAAAGTGGAGAAGTTTCGTTAGCGATTTCGATTTAACTCGTGTTATTTATTTTTGCCGATAATGGATGCCTGCCATGATATACCCATATGTTCGTGCTTACACTTTCATTTATTTATTTTCTTTAATTGCGTTGTTTATTTTGGCTGGTCGATTGATCATCTTTTGTGAATTTTAGACACTGCTGAAGCTCTGAACCATTTGATGCTGGATACTGAGGAAAAGACTATTATTAATCTGAGCACGTTGAATACTCAGGTAATTTATAATTTTGTTGTTAATTAATGGTACCCTTTTGGCATTTAATGAAAATGTCTTTGATTTTTTTTCATCAGGATCAGGTGGTAATTGGTCCACAGGGGTGTAATGTAGATCATCCTGGGTCTTTAAGTGCGGTTGGATACCATACAAATGGTTGTTTGTCCGGTGCCTATTTCTCTCAGGCACCATCAGTTCACAATGGAGGAGGTTAGTTCTTTTTGTCTTTTGAAATTTAAGAGGTGTAGTTGCTGCATATCACTTGTGCTCTTGGGAAGTATGCACTTGTATGGGTTCTGGAAGATAATTCTTATGTACTTGTATGGATTCTGAAAAATATTTCTTACGCAACTGGTATGGGTTCTGAAAAATATTTCTTACGCAAATGGTATATCTTATTGCAGTTAATTCCAAACTTGACAGTGTGGTAAGTGTTTATTTTGGCTGAGAGGACGGTGGATGTTGTGCAATTTGGATTTGATTGTCTAATAGTATTGAAGCACTTTTAATAAAGAACTTAGATTTTCCCCTTGGCAGTTGGCACTAATGGTGAAGTTGTGTTATAGCAAACCCCTCCACGTGTTCTAAGCCCCAAGAACCGCGAATCTTGATTTTGTAAGAACAAAATCCTTCCAAGATCAAGTCCAACCCTTAAAGAACTTTGCCCTTAAGAACCTTTCTTTATTTCTTTGGAGAATCTTGAACAGCGATACAACGCCACAACGCTTGCCACACGTTGATAAGCTTTTGTTCCGTAGAACCAAGGAAGAATCCACTCCCTCAAGATGACACAAGTCACTTTGTTTTGTAAAAAAAAATGTTCTTAGTTAATTGTCAATTACAATGAATAATGCCCCTTTAAATAGGTGGCTAACCCTAATTCTACCCAAATATAATAAAACCCTAGTAAAATAAACCCAATAACATATAAAATACTTTAAAATTTCGTGCATGGGCTTTGTAATATAATTAAAGTTCAGCCCAGCACTTAAACAACACATAACCTTAAAAAATATAAAATATAAAAACTGTAGGGATATCTTGCGTCCTCATTTTGACCAAGAAGAAGTCCGAACTGGACTTTGATGTAAGCTACAAAGTTGTAGATCCAGGAGTCTTCTTTCCAATGCAACTTGAATCACCAAAATCGGACATCGGATGAGAAAGTTACGGCCAAAATACGAAGACTGCGCAAATCCCGCCACTACTAATGCATCATTCGGAAATTAAGCCCAAAATCAATCAAGGCAGCCCATGCATGTCCAAGACTCATTCCATTCTTGACTTAGACATAATAAGGCCTTCATATAAAGTCTAATACATAGACCAAACTCCAGAACCCAAGGAATCTTCCAAATCCACCAAAATGGCCCAAATACACCAATCTGACCAAGTCATGCAATCAGCCACAACTTCAAGTTAACTTGGCCTAACAAATAGAGCTCATTCTGGATCACATCAGTGTGAGCTTGAGTATGAGAGTGTATGATAAAGAAGATTTAGTACTCTCTGTTTTTGCCTTAGTAGAAATTATGTGAAGGTTCAAAGGTAGGGCAAAAACAAATTTGGGGCTTAATATATAGTGAAGGTGTAAACTGCCCCAACAGCTCTGTCTGAGACCGTTATGCCGGTCTGCCAAGCATAACAACTATATTACCGTTTGAAGATTCGAGCGTGATACCGGAAAACTGACTGGTATGGAGGCCGAATGAAGAAAGACTTTCCAACAAGCAATCAAATAGGTTCAATCACCTCTACTTTCAGGTTCAGTATGTTGATGTGCTTACCGGTATGGTCCTTGCTGGTTTCCGAGAGCATGTATGATATGAAGGTTGATCGGTATGAAGACTGGTATGCTCTATGTCGGTTCCAGTAGCTGTGCAGACTCTAGAGGGACCGGTATAGAGTATCCGGTTCCAGAGGCGATGCAAAACTGCTTAAAACAAAGCAGGGACACCGGTATGCCGGTGTGGTGATCGATATGCCGGTCTCAGTGCCAAAATGTCAAGATTTGAAGGTTAAAACATTTTGCACATGACCCTAATGCATCTATATGAATGTGCATGTCCTATGAGCTTAGAGACTTAAATAAACAACTCACTTACAAAGAGAGCCCTAAGCTAAGACTACACAAAATATTCTTCGTTTGTTGCTCGAGTTTTCACATCTATTGCTCTTCACCACCAATGTGCTTCGACATCTTTTTGGAATGTCCGCTAATACGTGTCGAAGACTAGTCGTGTTGCATCATCAAAATCCATCTTGAGAATATGTCACTAACATTTGTCAGGCACCGTCACTGCGTTTAACGGCCTATAGTCCACACAGAATCTCCAGCTACCATATTTCTTTTTAACCAAAATCACAAGGCTTGCACCAGTGGCCAACATTTCTCCTATCAATTTCTCCATCTCATTTTTTTTTATCAAAGGTGTATCGGTATGGCTTCACCCTCACTGGTGGCACGCCCTCCTTAACTACAATTGCATGGTCAGTACTCTGACGCTGAGGCAAACCCGCTGGTTCTTGAAAAACTGATTCATACTTTATCAACAATCCCTCTATATCTCTTTTCTCAGTCTCATAACCCTCTTCTTCTGCACCATCAGTCTAAGACTTCACCAAATTCCACAACAGAATCTCAAAAGCAGAGTTAAACAACGATGTCATTGACATTTGTGAGCGACATAGAGAAATGTCCCCTCTGATGACCAATTTCCCTTCGTCACTTGTGAACTTCATGGTCATTTTTCCTTGGTCAACTTTTAACTTCTCCCAACCTCTCTAGCCATGTAACCCCTAGAATTAAATCCACACCTCCAAAGTCAAACAAATACCTATCAACTTCAATATTGTGACAAATGCCCCGGGACATTGAACTGTGTCCATCTCCCATATAGACACTGAATTTGGCGGTGTCGTCGATCACTAATTGTGCCTTGTCCACTAACAATTAAGAGATAAAGTTGTGGCCTGCCCCACTTTCGATCATCATTGTCACATTCCCCCCAACTCTTCCTCGCAGCTTTGTCGTTCTAGGCTGAGTGATAACCCCAATCGAAAACATTGGCAACTCTAGCTACTTCGCGTGACCCACGTCTTTCTGTTGTGCCACTACTTCAATAACTTCTTCCATTTTTTCCATCCTCTATCTCAGCTTCATCCTCCGCCAGAATGGTCACTCTTAGGGACGTCACTGCGCATTTGTGCAGGGGAGAGTAGGGTTGATCACAACGAAAGCACAACCCTTTCTCTCTCTTTTCTACATCGGCCATTTCGTGAAGGGTTTCCTCTATTAGCTCGATTATTGGCTACCCCCATGTAAATTTTTTGCTCCATCGATTGGTAGAAGACCCAACTGCTCAGATTTTTCATTTGTGGTGTCAATGCTTGCTTACTTCCCCAGCATTCTCGCCAGGTCTATTGCCCTCATTACATCCTTGGGTTCAAAAATTCTACCTTTCTCCTTATGTCTTCCCTTAGCCCGTTCAAGAAATACCCCAAGTGTTATTCTTCGAGAAGTTCATTGACTTGGGAAACCAAACTTTCAAATCGTTCAACATAATCATCAATAGTCCCTTGTTGCCTCAGCCGCAAAAAACTCAAACGGATTCGCGCTTTTGCGCTTAGAAAATCTCTTGAACATTTCCAATATGAGATTTTCCCATTTTTGATCGGGAACCTTCTTCCTCGACCACTTAAACCATTGAATTTTCGTTCCTTCCATACTCACCATTGCTAGCGGGACTTTCATTTCATCTTTGGTGCAGTTTATCTCAAAAACTTTCTCAGCTCTCGTCACCTATCCAATGGGATCGTTACCATAAAAAAATGGTAGCTCTACGCTTTTCAACATCATCTTTAGTTCCCATCATCATAGTCTCCACGCTCCATCCTACTTTACTCTTGGCCTCTTGTTGTGCCGTTCAACAGCGGGTTGGTTACGGGGGCCTACTCCTCAGTGAAGCATGAGCAATATCAGGTTCAGGCACATTTGAATCAGCACCATCATTCAATGGATTTTTTCCCGTCATCCACCTCAACATGTATTCACAGAATTCATCCATGGCTTCCAACTTATGGTTCCAACTATCTACAGCCTTGACTGTTTAGAAATCACATCCAACTCCTCTCCTATTGTTTGTAACCGGGAAGAAATATGTTCCACCTCCATCCTTAACCCCTTCACTTCTCTCTCCACCTTCTCCACATTGCTTTCCAGGTTCTCAATCCTTGTTTCCATCCTTGTGGTTGCTATCCCGTCATAGGTATCCAGCAGGTCGGACCAAAAATGTTACGATCACGAATTGTTAAATTTGTGAATGGGATTCAGAAAGAAAACAAGTTGTTTAGATATAATTTGGAACACAAAGATAAGATTGCTTCTAATAATGTTTTAAAGAAATGTGCCTTTACATCACCAGCTCTCAGCTAAGACCACAACCCACAAAGCATTTCCCAAAAATATATCCGCCGCACATACATGACCTCCCCTAATATAACTATCTTGTACATTCCATTCATTTCCTATTACAATTCATAACTAATTGTTGCCACGTCACATGTCAATGGTCCCCCTCGCTTCCAGGTTTCAGCTTGCCTTTGTTTTTCTTTCTGTTGTAAACGAATTTCACTGGAGGTCTTGAAATTGTGTGGGATGCTCTAGTATCCTCGGGCCCATTCTCCACTTCAATGACACCCTGCTTCTCTCTTGCATCTTGGTCCCTAACAGTTCACTCTCCTCTTTCCAAGTGTGGAGTAATCGTGAGGCGGTTGAAATAACTTTTAATAGGTTATACTTGGTAAACTGTTGTGGCATTATGCTGTAGAAAGTGTCTTTTGTGATTGGTTGTAGGTTAAGGGTTGAAAGTACACTTTCAAACGAGGTGATCAGTGTGTTCCGTAGGTATATACCTTAATTGGAGTGGGCTTCGAGATGAGTTTTGGAGTGGATCGGAATTGCTCTACTTGAAAGAGTGTGGTTTTGGATGATGACATTTAATGACTACTTTTCTTATTTTCCCTAGCATAGCTGAAGACAATAATGTGTCGGTGCAGATTACATATGTTTTTCCACTTAGATGACTAATTGGGTTCCTAATTTGTAAGAGCAATAAATTGTATAGCCTTGTAATTAGCTTATTGGTTATAGTAGTAGGTTATTGTAACCATTTCTGATCTGGTTTTGTGGGAATTTTGAATTTTGGGAAACTTTATTTTTTAAGACAAAACAAGGTTGGCGACTTTGAAGGAATGAATAGGCAGACTTTTGGCAATATTCAAGGTTATTAACATAGACAAAATCCGACCTTGTTAGGGGTCTATTTATCCTGCCCTTTACTTGATCTTTTCTCCTTTTGTTGTTTATTTTTTTATCAAAGAGAAAATGAAACAGAAGTTAACCTCCGCAGATTGTTGTTTGTATCTCCTTGAATTGCTGAAATTAACTGTATGGACATATTACTGTGATTAGGTAGACTCATGTTTTTGACTTGTAGAATGATGCTCTATTTTTTGTATTAGTAATAGTTTATGCTTCTGGTTCGATGATAGGAGTTTATGAAAGTTCAATAATAAAAGGAATTTAAAATGTAAGTGTAGCTTGCTGATTAGAAGTGTGTGGGTGGTGGTTGGTTTGATAGTTGGGCATATTCTTGGAGCAAGATTTTTTCTACCTTTTGCTTCTTTATCATGCAAAAGTCATGTTCTTATACTGTTTGTTTCCTATCTTGTCCGTCACTCAGGTTATGACATTGCAACTGGTGATGGGGTTACACATCTTCCATATGTTAATGCTGAAAGCCTGGAAAATGCTTCTCATGTGTGTAAATTACCTTGCCTTTCACTAGTTCTGTTGTTTTTTCATCTTTTAGTGGGTGCTAGCAGACCTCTATATTTACTTGTTAACTAATGCAGGGAATCCACAATGAATCTCCATCTGTTGCTTTTCATGGTTATGGGTTCAGCCCTCAAATGCTCCATAGACCATATAATCCAATCACTACACAGCTGCCTTCTGTGAGGGGTCATGACCAATTGTACCGTGCACAACAGTTTTTGGCCTCTGATCCATCATGTTTCCAGCAACCCATTTCTCCAAAAAAATCATCCATTATTTCATCAACTTCAGTTGCAAAAGCAAAGTTGCCAGTACATATTGATCTCCAAGGCAATAGCAAAAGATTTGGTCTGAAGCCCAATTATGCACCTCTGATGGGATCTAGCAGTAGGGGAGGCAACATTTTTGGAAACTCTGATGGCCTAGGTTTCTTGCATCAAGATATTGAGGGATCTGAATTTGGAGGATTATGGTCAGATTGGTCAATACCATTGAATGGAAAGAGTTCTTTGCTTCAATTGTCGTCAGCAGCAGCTTCTCTATCGCCAATTAGGTCACTAGAGTTGTCTCGGGATGATTTTGAAATGGTTAGATTTCTAAACTATGCACCTTTGTTCACACGTCTTTGAAGCTAGTTTTTTCTTGAAAAAGAGAAGATATGCAAGTTCAAATTCAAATGTTTAACTGTTTCACGAGCTTCTGCTGAGTGACAGAGCAATTTGTATACAGAGATTATTATGTCTTTCCGAAAGCATGGTGGTCTTATTTAAGCCTTTTTTTATGTGACAGGAATTCTAAAACTAATGGTTCAACTGGATTTCATCCATCCTATGGTTCATTTATGTAGGTGTCAGCTGCTAGATTATATACCATATTTTATACAAAAAGAAATGCTACCAATGGTTAATCTACAGAAATGTACTTTAAATAACAAGTCCTTGTCTTGAGACTGCCGGAGTCATCCCCAAAGTTATCAACTGATTTGACTTTAAACTCTTTTCTAATACTGTATTGGACCGTTATTTCTGATTCAATGAGATGTGATGGAGATTCTAACAATGAAATCTTACGCAGGCTTCACAGCAGAAAGGTTCATTTTATGGGTTTGGATCTTGTTCAGGTTCCAGATACAGAGGCCACTCTCATGGTCAAAGTGATCAAGGCTCTGATTATGGAAGTGCCTCCGCTTCTAGTATGGGGGTGGATGGTCAAAACTGGCCTACACTTAATCAAGGTAGACAAGGAGGAAGGTGTAACGACATCTTATGTAGTTGTACTGTCACTCTTGATACGCTAAGTGAGCGCAATAGAGGACCTAGGGCATTTAAGCCAAAAGTTCGGACAACAGCATATGGATCTGCTTTCAATAATGGCAAGAGCGGAACCATTGATGATGTTCTTAAAGAGTCTTACAACCAATTGGATATTTTCACCAACTATGAAGTTGCAAAGTTCTTCATCATCAAATCTTATAGTGAAGATAATGTTCACAAAAGCATAAAGTATGGTGTCTGGGCAAGCACCCCGAATGGCAACAAAAAGTTGGATGCTGCTTATCATGAAGCAAAGGAGAAACATGGGATGTGCCCAATCTTTCTGTTGTTCTCGGTACTTTACCCAGTTTGATACTCCAAACGTTGAGTACATGGTTACCTAGAAATTGATACAAGTCTAAATTAAAATCTTGTTTAATCTGCTAAAATCATTGATTTGAGAAATGAGTCTCTATCAAAAAGCAGAGAGAATAGATGTTATGATGCAAATGCTTGTAAAAAATAGCCTAATTTGCCAGGGTTCATTCTGGTGCAGCTCCTGCAATTGTTGGTTTGCCACAGTTAGTGGGTTCGCTGGTCTCAAACATGCAGACATGTATAACACAGTGCACATGCACATGTGTTCAAGTAGATTATGATATCTTCTGATTGGTGAATGGCTGAATGCATTGTCCTTTACTAATTGTGATTTTATCAAAAGAATTAAGTAAGGTCACTGGGACATGGTCTATTTTTCTACATTATTGCTTTTACTGATCAATGTGTGTGCTCTGATTTTTTTCTTCTACTCTTTGGTTTGGTGTTTCATGCATAAATAGAGTTACTTGTTCTGTAATTATCATCCATGCTAGCACATTTTGGGAGGTAGTTCTCGTTATTATCTCTCTGTTGTTCTTTCTAACTGGTTTTACTTGTTCAAAAAAGAGAGCATTGTAGGTTATGAACTAATCTTCTGATCTTACAATTGTATGCAGGTGAATGCTAGTTCCCAGTTTTGTGGGGTGGCAGAGATGGTAGGGCCAGTAGACTTTGACAAGAGTTTGGATTATTGGCTGCAGGATAAGTGGTCTGGACAGTTCCCGGTCAAGTGGCACATGATTAAGGATGTCCCCAACAGTCAGTTTCGACACATTATACTTGAAAAAAATGATAATAAGCCAGTCACTAATAGTAGGGATACTCAAGAGGTAAGAGTTTATTGGGATTCATGCTCTATTTTCAACTGGCGAGTATTGGTGGAAAGGGCATGCTCTTGCCACTATTTCTTCACTTCACACCTCTTTTGGTCTTAACTGGC
This sequence comes from Zanthoxylum bungeanum, assembly GCA_019454045.1. Taxonomy (NCBI): domain Eukaryota; kingdom Viridiplantae; phylum Streptophyta; class Magnoliopsida; order Sapindales; family Rutaceae; genus Zanthoxylum; species Zanthoxylum bungeanum. Next base: position 90,633 of record SKCR01031135.1, read on the forward strand.
TGTAGTAATTATCCACTGCTACTATTTAACTGATTAGTTGTGACAAGCTCGATCTGCTTCACTCTACATTTTGTACTTTAAAAGATAGGCCAATTGACTACACTTTTGGTCTTTAACTGGCAATAGTACTCTTCTTAAGGCATTTTTTCCTCTTTTTTTTGGGGGGTTCCTCTGGAGTTTGGAAGGATGAGGTTATTGAAGGACGCTTTCTGAATAGATCCATTGCTTTATAGTCTATTACTCACCCGAAATTGTTTCTACATAATTTACTTGTGGCTTGTAAGTGGATTTCAACTGCATGCAATTTTCTTACTCAACTAGGAGCTCATGTGTGAACCTGGCACAGTGGCACATCTATATATCGATTTCCTTTGTGAAAGACCCTTTCAAGTGCTTAAAAAGTAAAGCTAAGTTTAATATCATATCCTCTGGTGTTTCTGTATTTGATTATACTGCCTCAATTTTGCAGGTGGAGTTGGAACAGGGTATTGAGATGTTGAACATATTTAAGAATTATGAAATGTATTCATCCATTCTAGACGACTTTCACTTCTACGAGCAGCGGCAGAAAGCAATGCAGGAAAGGAAGGCTGGACAGCAACCAAGCCGAGTGGCTCCTCCATCGTTGGCAGCAGTCAGTGAAAAACAAAATCCAGTTTCGCTATCAAAGGACTTCATAAAGACCATGTCCAAGAGCTTCACTGAAGCTGTGTTGTTGACCGAGCATGAGAATGAACATTCGTCAGTTAGGAATGCCGTCTCCGCCACAACTGCCAATGTGGCTGACATCAATTAAACTGGAAATTTTTTCATCAAATTAAGCAGATAGGTAGCAATTGAACCTGAAACCAGCTGCCATGATCCATATATATTCCTTTTTTGATTTATCCATCACCAAGTTTATGACAGGTTTCTGCTTGAGATGGCCTTAATATGTTGTAGGTTACAATGATCTTTACATGAAGATTCGATTTCATTATTCTTCCAGATTGATTAGTTAACTTTTGGTATGTTTTAAATCATAGGGGTTTTATCATACCCATGGATGTTTCTCTCTGTGGGTATCTGGGGAGAGCTTGGTGACAGGCCAAGAAGTTTTGTCTATTGAAAATTACATAAATACGATTAAGAGATTGTCCCGAATTGTCTTAAATTTTGAGTCAGAGACAACTTCGCCTCTAAAAAATTTAAAAATATATATTATTCCCTTAAGAATTATTATTTTTTTAAAAAAATTGAGGCTTTAAGGTTTAACAAAATTTTGGGATTCAAATTAGCGGTTTGTATTGACTACTTGCTAAGAATGTTAATTCATATTCTCAAGTTGCGTGGTTTAGTGGTGTAGGGTTCAGGATATCATCTTGAAGTTCTGGGTTCGAATTCAGGGAATGCGTTTCTTGTAAGAGCTTGGAATAGTCGGAGATTTTATCTATTCTATTTAAGCGAGAAAAATGATAGTTTGACGACGAGATTTCCAACGATTTCAAAAAAAAAAAATGAGAATCCATACGTGGTTAAGCAGAGGTGGATTCTGTAGTTCATTCATATATTTGCAATGAGTTGCATGATTACTAAGTAAAATAAAGTTGAATGTATTCCGCAGGAAATTAGTATTGAATTGATGCAATTTGTACAAACTTTGAAAAGTGAATGTTGTGCAAATTTATGCGCAATGGACGGTCGTAATCTTCTTCTGAGAAAATCATAATAAAATCACATTCAACAATTATATGATGGTAGGTTATTCCGATTTATTTCTAAATGTCTAATTCCAATAATTATTTTGTTTACCAACAATATTGTTTCAATAATGATTTTAATAAGTGTAAAATACTAATTAAGTTTCTAATAATTAATATATATATCAAAAATCAATGGCAAAAATCACTGCTAAAAAACAAAATTATAAAATTTCAATTGTGCCATTTCCAATACTCCATTTTTCTTATTTCTGGCGGGAAGCCTAGCCATGTCCTTAAAATATATTAAAGTTAAAAGTCCTCAAAAAATCATGTTCGTTTATGAGAGGGTCGTGTCGGGCCCTAATCCATTTGATATGGGACCGAGCCCGAGCCTAACCCGGCACGAAATTTTTAAAAAAATTATTAATTAAATAATAATATTTTCAAAACCTCATTATAAAATAATTTTTTCAAAAGTTTACACTATGTAAAATACATTATAAGTTCTCATTATTAAAAAAAATACTAAGAAAGTAATAAATAATACTAATACAGCTTAAACAAGCTTAAAAAATAATAGTAAGTCATAAAACACTATATTAGTGTCTTAAACGATACTAATAATAAATAATTTTAAATGCAAACATATTATTGTAAAAACATATATAATTTTTTTAAATTATAGATAATAAAAGATTAGACCATGATTATTATTTTAAAAATCTTTATCCGGCTCTTTAACTAGGGATGGCAACGGGCCGGGCCCGGGTCCGATTTTTTAATTATAAAAAATTATAAATAAAAAAATTTATTATATAAATATATATATTTTATAAATAAAAATATTTAATTATTTATTTTTAGCCCTGACTCGATTTTTTTATTATAAAAAATTATAAATATAAAAAAATTATTATATAAATATAAATATTTTATAAATTAAAATATTTAATTATTTATTTTAAGCCCATGATTTTTTGAGTGAAGCCCGGTCCGGGCCGGGTCCGGAGTTTTTTGTCATGTATATCTTTAACTAAAGAGTCTTATTATTTAAGACACTAGCCCCGACCTATAAGAAAAAGGGCCGGTTAAAGCCATACGGGTCTAGATCAGATTGGTCCGGGCCTAATTGACAACCCGAAATCCAACCACAGATGCTTAAGTGGTTGGATCTGTATGGTTGAATTCTCACACATTTCTTTATTGATGAAATAATTTAATCACAGAAATTCAATCACCTAAATATCTATGATTAAATTTATGTCATTTACTTGCATCATTTTTGTCCCGTCGCTAATAATTATTAATATATTTTTTTCTTCTAAAGGTTAGGTGTTTTGTCCAAGTCTCAAATTCACACAGAGGATTAGTGACGTGTGTACCACTTGATATAATATATATATATATATATATATAATTATTACACCACCTTTATATCTCACAAACCCTCCTCCATTTCATCTCTGTTCCTTTATATATAAAAAAAGACGCAGAAACAAAATACAAAATTTGTTATTTAAAAATGAAGAGCTCTCAGTTTCATCCCGAGAAAAAGAAACTCCTCGTGCTCGTAATCGCCGGACTAATCGCGGCGACGCTGGTGATTTGCACGTTAATCCGGTCAGCTGATAACTCGTTCTTCTGCTCTCTAGCCAGCTCCAAGGCCAAAGCAGCAGCAGCCGCCGAGTCCTACTCAGCCACGCCGATCCAACTCGACGCCATTCTCCACTACGCCACCTCAAAAATCGTCCCCCAACAATCCCTCGCGGAAATAACAGTTTCCTTCAAAGTCCTCAAATCCATCTCCCCTTGCAACTTCCTCGTCTTCGGACTCGGCTACGACTCCCTCATGTGGAACTCATTCAATACACGTGGCACCACGCTATTCCTCGAGGAGGATCCCAAGTGGGTCCAGTCTGTCCTCAAGGACGCCCCCTCTCTCAACGCCCACGCCGTCCGCTACCGCACTCAGCTCTCCCAAGCCGACGCCCTCCTCTCCTCCTACAAAAACGAACCGTCTTGCTCCCCTTCCAAAGCCTACCTACGTGGCAACGTTGACTGCATGCTCGCGTTGACCGGCCTCCCCGACGAGGTCTACGACAAGGAGTGGGACATCATCATGATCGACGCGCCGCGTGGATACTTCCCTCAGGCGCCGGGGAGGATGGCGGCGATTTTCTCGGCGGCCGTTATGGCCAGGCATAGGAGTGGATCCGGTGTGACGCACGTGTTCCTGCACGATGTTGATCGGAAAGTTGAGAAGGCTTTCGCCCTGGAGTTCTTGTGTAGGAAGTACTTG